>CM054120.1:0-277500 GCA_028673005.1 Tanypteryx hageni | reverse complement strand
CACCACACGAACAAGACCAACTGAATGATACGTGGAGTGGAATGTAAGACTCGAAAATATGATCTGGCGGACACATACGCACACACAAACACATACACACACAAGGGGGGCCCGTCATACACTTTGACCGGGGCCCTTCGTTAGCTCTCGACGCCCCTGCCAAGAATGGTAAGCCAAAGGCAATAAAATAAACTCTGTACTCATTGATATTTATAGTATTCATATAGCTTATGTATTTTAAAGTATACAGGTATTTTAAATTCACAAAAATACTTCAAAGTTTAGGAATCAATAAATAAAGAGGCTTGACTGAAATTTTGGGGTCACTATGTAAGGAGAATTTATAGAGCCACAACTATGTAAAAAGTCTTTACACAATTATTTTTATATGATTTTAATTTTTGATTTTTTTTTCGACATTTCAATTCTGAAAATTTCTTTATCAACCTAACAGTATTCTTTTTTGCGTGCTTATGAGTTTTACACCAAAAGGAGTGATAAATACTTAATCTACTCCCGGGCAAAGAAGCGTGTAGGCAGCTTTTTATTAGCTATAATTTTGAATTATATTATAATAACACTGGTTTCCGAGGAGGAAATACAACCCGCGTTATAGGAAAACCGCATTTTAATCGAGGACACAATAGTACTGACCAACACAGCATGCACATAAAACTTCGTTTTTATTTCTTTAATTGCTACAAAGAAATGTTAAAACAATACAAAGTTAGTACAAGAAATTTATTTAATTAATCCTAAAAAATCAGTTATTTTTGTTTTTGCCTTTAATACATTTAAAAAATGACTGAAAGTTCTCTCCAAGAAACGGGCAGAAAGGAAGACCCGCGGTATCTGCAACATAACCGACGGCGTTATTACCGGGAAGCGGTCTAACCATGAATTATACGAAAAGTCCATATGGAGCAAGGGAAACAATAATATATAAAAATTTAGAACAAACGTCTTATTGTCTTATCAGAACATATTCATTCTTCTTCACTTACGAAGTCAAATAAGCAATCAAGAGCTGTGTGTTGATTATTTACTTCTGTTTGATTTTCGATAGAGGAAAGATTTATCGCACAGGTAGGTTTTTGAGGATGTCACGTAATGTTAGTTGTTTCATGTATTTAATCTTTTCAGAAATAGATTTTTTTATTTATAAACAGACAATTTTAAGTTCATTAATAAAGCTTCTTTGCTCAAATCCCTCAATGAAATCAATGGTCACCTTATTGGTGGATGGCAGGGTATGTTGATGTATTGTAGAGAATTTATATCAAGTTTCTGTTAATCACCTGCGAGAAATCCTAGCTTTTGAAAATGACATATATTTAAGCAATTATGGCTTAATACTTCATTTCTTATGGAAAACACAAAATTCGGGATGCCTTGAACAGGGGCGCGTGATTTTTAAATCCGGCCCTGCATATCTAGCAATATGTAATCTAGAAAAACATGCTGGATTTATCTGAATGTATTAAGTCATTGATAAAACAATCAAAGTTTTGAAAGAATATCACGTAACAGGAAAATGCTGAAAATTTAGAAATTGATTTGAAGCTAGATTAAGAGTGCGGCCCAAACATAAAACATTTCTGCCCGAAGAAATAATCTATCCGATCCAAAAGAATTTTAAAAATTTTTTTCTTCATTTTTTGCTAGATGTTGCGGTTAGTTCTTTAGAAAAAAGGTTTTCAACCTTAAATAAGCACAGGTAAATATATAAAATGCTACATGACATTCACAGTACAAAAAATATGGATTATGACGTCCTCATGTAAAACTGCTGCGACATTCGAATTGCGCTACCAGATGGGGTGGAATTAAAAAACTAATTTGAGCATCTTTCCATATATTTATCCTCTGGAATGGCTCCATTGGACATACTGAATTACATGCATTCTAATGATTTGGTCGCTATTTTTCCAAACACGTCGGTATGTCTAAGGGTATTCTTAACTCTGCCAGTGTCAGTTGCAAGTGGCGAGTGGAGTTTCTCTAAATTGAAATTAATTTAAAATTGCCTAAGGACAACTACAAGCCAGAAAATGTTAGTAAGTTTAGCCTTATTGAAGTGGCAAATTCATTAGATTATTTGGATGTAATTGACACTTTTGCAGAGGTAAAATCTCGCAGAGTATGTTTTTAAAAATTCTCTTTTGAATCTGTAATGTTGGATGGGTTATGTTTTTGTAAAATGTATACATGGATGTAGAATTTTAATTAATTTGCGTAAGGCTTTTTGCGCATAAATCATAAATAAATACTCATTAGTAATTACCTGAAAAAATAAAATGTATTTGATTATGAAATCATTTAAAATCTTGTCTCGCCTCAGGCGGCCAAGTGTCTGGGCCCGGCCCTGCTAACACGTTATTTATTCTTGTCTGATGCCTAACTAGCTGCTCAAAGGAGCTATTGGAGAAAGCTTCGATGTGTGCTTCTGATGTTTCTCTATCGTTACCACCTGGCTCAGGAGATGAGTTATCCCAATTAAGGAAAGACAGGGTAGAGGATGGAGGATGGGGGAGGCAGGCAGGAGAGGAAAGGGAGGGTGAGGGAGGGTAGGTAGGAAAGAGGAGGAAGGGAAGGTGACAGAATACCATATTTCTATATACCAACATGAACATTCAACAGGGAATTATTGAGGTCATCCTATGTCTGAAAATTTCAAGAACAAACACTTAAAAATATTTGTCTCAGGTATCTCCAATAGCCACAACAAGGTTATAAAAACCAGATGTGCATCTTCGCTACAAAGCAGAGTCAAGCATTTTTAAGTGTTTGTTCTTGTACATAAACATTGTTACAAATTGATGGATTTTCTGGTAACTTGGTTTTTATAATCTTTCAAAAAAATCCAATATACAAAGTTATATTAAATTTAACTTTAAAATAAACTCAAGTTCATTTTGATGATGAAACTCCAAAAAATTCCTGCTTCTATAGTACATTTCATTTACAAATAACTTTAATTTGCAATTCAAATTTTATGCATTCACAACATAGGTGGAGAGACAAAATATGTTGATTACTTTACATATGCCAATTTTGATTTTATATCATAAGTATTTAGCAAAGTAGCGTATTTTTCGGCATGTAAGACGCACCCCGGTGTTTTAGAGTATTTTCAGGAAAAAAATATTTTGGTTCACCAAGACATTTAGGAAGGGCCAAGTCATGTATCAGTTCCAGCCGTGATTAAGTACGTATCTGGCAGCATTTCCATAAAATATTACGGCGTGATAACAGTTAAATATAACGTTTTAGATAAACCTAATTCATAGAATAAATAGGTATGATCTAAAACTTGTATAGCTAAATATGCCCTGTGTGAACTCGGTAGTATTTAGCTCTCGGAGTGCGCCTCACAGGTTGCACCTATAGATACCCTTAACTGATAGTAGGTACTTACTTAAACCTAAATGTAACATGATGTTTTAATTTAATGGGATAAATACAATGCATGTATAATAACGATATGTAAACTCAACTAGTTCTTTTCCTTCTACAACTCTTTTTGCCTCATACATAACGATTCTGATCGATACAGCAATACCAATCTTCCTCTGTTCTACTATCCATCACATCCTCCTCAAGTTGTGGCCATTTAGGACCAAGCTTACGAAGACTATGCTTCTCTTTTCTAGCCAGCTTCAGTTTTTCCTTGTTTTCTCTATTCATGGATCATTTTTTCTGTGGGAGGTGGAGCGAAATGACGTGCTGTTACTCGGTTTCCGTGCATTTCTGTGCATTGAATCACTTGAAGCTTATAGATGATAATGTTGAGATATCTTTTCATTCCTGTAGTCATTGCGATATCGATAAACGTAACGTTATTTATCCTAGATGTGTATAAAATATTAATGACATCTACATGAATTCTACTGTGCCATGCCATTGATCGTGCTATTCAACAGGTTCATTAGGAACTAAAACACCGCAAAAGCGCCGAAATTGTAGTCACTGTGAGCGGACATGTAGGTATTAAAGCGTTATAATGAGTCCTCAGAATTCATGTTGCATAAGGTATTACCGTATATATTAACAAATTTTTCACTATTAATTATTAATAATGTATATTTTATTGTTTTTGCTACGAATGACTGTCAATTATTCCATTTTGGGAATGAATGTGTTCGTTAGTGTTAATATTGAGAACAGTAATAATCTTTCCTTCAGCATATAAGACGCAGGCTGATATTGGGGGTAATTTTTTTGGAAAAAAGTGTGCCTTATATGATGAGAAATACGGTATAAAAAGGTGGCTTATTTATTAAATATTTCATTTAAGAGATAGTTCTACTATTGAGAAGAAGATTATGAAGTTTTTGTTTCAATATAGGATTAATATAATAAAGGTTAATAAAAGCCTTCTTTGCAACTAGTTGTACTACTTGTACTTGTAGTTTCTTATTTTTAATGACATCTACCAACAGCATTAGTTTCTAGTTTGAATATTTTTGTTATAGTCACGAGGCTTCACTTGCCGAGCCTTTACATATGCAGCAGATGAGAAAAGGTGCTATTTGAGTGGTGATGATTCAATATCCCTGAACAATGCAGCTCTCATTCCTAAAAGAAGTGCTGTTTATGCAGAGAAACAGTGCAGCATTAGTAAGTGGGAGTTCTATCATTAAGTCTTTGTTAACTTCCTTTCTCTTTGTGAAATCCTATGATTTAAGAATGCTTTATGAACCATACCAGATTCATCTTTTCATTGTAAATGTTGTACTAATTAAAAGCCATCCACATGTAGCTTACAGAAACTAGGTGGTTGTTGAATTATAAGTGATATAAGTGAAAAAATCTCTTTATTTTTCAGATGACAGACTTTACCATTTACCCCCCAAATTGTACTGAGTGTTATTTTGATTGGCTCTAATGCCCCTTTTTCCTTCCACATTCTATTCAGTTGCATTATTCCTCATTCCTGAATTAGCTAATATATTGTTTTAAATGCATAGAAAAATGATTTATCATTAAAAAGACTTTGAACTTTGCTGCATATTTATTCTAAATATTTCCCATTGTCTCATGCTTGACTGCAATGAATGCACTTTTAACCTAATGAATTAAGAGAATTTTATACCCTATAATATCTTCTTATGCTCTGTATTACAACATAGCCCTCTAATGATCCTAAATCCAATATTTAAAAATTAGCTGCTTTCAAAATTTATATTTTCTTTCTAAAGGTCAATGTGAAGATGGTACATTCACATTTGCAAAAGTAACTGGCCACTTTTTAAGGTCAGCTCAGCAAGTTGGCCTTGCAATGGCTTCATCGCCAGGTATAACTTTGGAGTGCAGTGTACGATGCTTGGAGGCTGGATCAGATTGCCCTGCTTTTAGCCTTGACTATGGAGCCATGAAATGTTTCAAACTGGACAGAAACACTCAGGGACGTGGCAGTGAGCTCTCACCAAGAGAGGGTCAGAGCTTTTTTGAGAAGATATGCCTCAGAGGTAATGTCATGCAATATTTCATTATTATCAGAGTACCCAGTTAGACCTGTAATTTGATATCATTCAGGATGTTCAAAAAGAAATGCAAATTATTGGAGGATGAATTTCTATTAGTAAGAAACAAAAATTGTTGAATGTGTTGCCCATTATGATTTGCACATAAGTATGTGTACACAATAAATTATGTTATTGAATACCTATTTTAAGTCTCTTTTGATATCCCATCTGCTGTACCATAGCTCTTCCATTGCATGAGGGTTATTTGAGTGCGCAATATTCTGTAAAAATAAACAGGTAGGGTAGTATCTGTAGATATTGATGGCCAAAAGTCATTTGAAATCAGCTGTTGAGATGCAGACTGTAATCCAATAAGGTTCAGGAATAAACATGCATTCTCCAATAGGTTGCATTTCCTTTTGAGCACCCTATATTTTCATATTTACGATTGCTGTAAAATTGCTTTTATCTATAAAAAGTAGGTATGGTTATTATGACCAATTGATTTTATAGATAAATCTGACCAAGAGAACAGGAAAATAACTAATAATATGGACATAATGAACATTTTCTAAAGGGTGGTTACATGATAAAATCTTTGCAAAAAGTTGGATTCACCTGGAGTATAGTTTTTAAATGTAAATTTTTTGTTTATGAATCATGTGTATTGTGTAACCAGTGAAACCATTGGCAGTACAGTATAGGATTTCTTATACTGCAAACCTGAATTTTGGGATTTTACAGATGTTGGGTCTTTAGCTTAGTGTATATACTTATAATATAAGGTAACTCAACCCAATATGGCCTGTTCCCCAATCTGGCCCAATCGCCATATTGAACGTACTATGTGACAAAATTAATATATGGTGATTGCAGTATATTGGTAGACTGCTAACAATTGTGTTTACATAGAATTCCGCTGGAGTGTTTTGTTTGAGACCAGCGTTTGTGGTTATGTGCATCTAATTTCAAGATGTTGGTTAAATCATTGTTTGTACAGGTAAAAGTTAATTAATTAATTTTACCTTAAGCATTCTACAAGATAATTGTCTCTACTATTAGTGATGTGGTTGGTTTGGCAATTATTGAGATGTCATGTGGTTCCAACGGAATATGTTTTGATAGTCAAAGTCTCCCCAATACAACCTATGTAGGCCATATTGCCCATTTTGTGAGCCTTAAATAATGACAATGAATTTTTTAAATGATTTTAGATCTCATTATGTTGTTCATTTCTTTATTTAAATAAAATTTTGACCTCATGTGCCTAACTCTTTGGTGGTGCAATTTTGCGATTTTGACCTGTGTAAAATTAGAATCTTGACTTTTATTCTCTCATATTTTAGTTATTTTTGCCTACCAACAATTTATTTGAACCATTTTTGAGGAATCAAACATTAGAATTTTGATACAATTATTTGATAAATATTTCCGATTCTTGTTCTCTTATATTTTGAGCAATAACCCAATAGGTCATATTGAGATCATATGTTCCTAATATGACTTAACAACAAGGTTTTGCAAAAATGCTAACCAGTAATTCCATGTTGAGGCTTTATAGTTGTAACATTTTTTTCTGTTTACTTAAATAAACTGTCTAAGAGTACATTATGTTAGTTTTACTTTCAGCGTTTGGGAAAGACGCTTAAAAAATTAATAGGCCATATTGTGTATAGATACCTTATTAAGGAAGCATTAACAGTAAAGAATACAAGGGTTTCATTTGTTTCCCAAATAACTGTACACTTTTATATTTACAGATGAAGGCCTATTATACTTATTTTTTAAAAATTGAAATCACAATTGTACCTTTTCTCATAAAACCTGCTATATATGCCGTATTTTCCTATCGATAACGCGCACCTAGTAGATAAAGCGCATCTTAATATTTTTCAGGATATTTAAAATGTATAGATATCGTGCAGTTTAAAATTTTCTGTTGAAAAAATACTTATAATCGTGGTTAAAATCGGGACATGAATGAAAGGCTGTCTAAAATAACACACATTCTTTACCAACCGCTGATTTTTAAATACTTGTCAAATCTGTCCGTAAATCTCTTTTAAACTTGTAGCGAGGAAAAATCTTTCGTCGTCATCCGATTTTGCCGAATTACGTACATTGAAGCTATTAAACGGGATGACAGCTAATATCGTGAATTTGTTCTCAAAAAGGCATTAGAATTGAAGAATCGTAACAATAAGCGTAAATAAAAATTGTTTTTAAAAAGTCACTTTTTAGGTACCTATTTACTTGTTTTCTTATGTGTAACGTAAAGTCATTTTTTCTAAATTTAGACTTTTTCTGTATCGTAGGCTTTATCTATCAGAAAAATATTGAAATTTCATTTTATATTAAATTACGATTATTTTTATGTATTAAGATAGGTAAAAAACAAAATTCAACGAACTACAATGACAATCTCAATCTAAATCTAAAGTACATAAATTCGAGAAAAATAAGGCAAACATTCTTAACAGTTATTTTGCCGTTTTCCGCCATCAGAGTAGACGGAAATTCAAGCCTTGGCATTGTGTTATGCGGCCAATCTAAATGCATAGCGATAGTCGACATTTCCATGAGCGTTTTTTGCCATAATTATGAATTTTCGCAGTTATTTCTGCGTCTTGGCTCATTATTCCATGAGACCTGCCATCCACCAAAATAAAAATAATTCGGGAGCGGATACCAGAATACCTTTCCTTGTAAGAAATGTTAAATGTTTGTTTAAAACCTCTTAAATAATTTCTTTGGTCTATGGTCAGGAAATGTACGTGGCTGTGTAGGGAAGGCATGGGCATTTGAGAGGCGACCCGGCAAAGAGCTCCGAGGCAATGATGATCTCAAACTCATTCTAACTCAAAGTCGACGTGACTGTATAGAAGCTTGCCTTGGAGAGCACCGGTTTGACTGCAGATCTGCTGAATATGACACAACAACTGCCGAATGCCGTTTGAGTCGAGAGGATAGGAGAACTAGGCCAGCTGACTATGTAGATGCACCACCAACTGTGGAGTACCTCGAGAATCAGTGTCTTCCACGTATGCATTTTACATTTAGTATTGATTTAGTTGTTACTGAGTAAAATTTATACCTCTAAAAGACCAACTTTTCCTTACAAACTAATATAAACTTTTATGTTTATATCTAAGTGTGTGTGTATATATGTATACAACAGTGATTCTCAAGTTTGGCTATCAGACAGTTTTAAAGCAGACACAAGCAAAATTATATTTTAAACATATAAATAATTAATATGCAGACTGCGATGAATCCTGTGGTGCCATATTTTTTATATTTAATATTTCTTCTGTTCAATTAATATGAGTATTTGAATCATCTGAACGTAGCTGTATCAGCGAGGACAAATGTGCAGCCATACACACAGCCATACCTCGCTTTACGTGACAGATAAGTTTATAAAAATTTGGCCTTAAGCGAAATTCGAGCAAAATGAGGTTATTGTGGCAATAAGAATAGGTTCCATGGTCGCGAAAACTAAAGTGTAGCATTAATAAAAATATTCCGTTAACTTGAAGAAACAGCTTCTTGTCGGCTTCCATTCATCAACGCCAGATACTAATACTAATAACAAATAAGTTTTTCTTTCAATTCAAATTTAAAATTTTCATATTTTTCAATAATCAATAACAAAAAGTTAAAAATAATAAATAAGTAATAAAAATAATTTTTCAATTATCTCATGGGGGGTTTGAATCCCATAAACTCTCCCCTTGGCTACGCGTCTGGCATGGAAGTTTTATTCGGAATGTCACCTTTATTTAGAAATAATAGCTTTAAAATTAGCGCCAATCGAGTGATAAAACTGTGTATCGTTTTAGGGGTTTCTTTTATATCATGGGTGTGCCACATCCGGGCCCTAAATTGGGACCCAAAGACAATTATACTAAATTCACAAGGCTGAAAAATGGAATTTGTAATACATCTATGTTTTTTGAACACCGGATAGGCGTGGACCTGCTTCACGCTATAACGAATCCGCTTAAAACGGGGTCGCGCAAAGCGAGGTATGAATATATAACAATTTCTTTTGAATCGACCATATCTTCTACGGTATATTTACCTTAAATCTGACCAATCGGGTAACTATGTTGGTGTAGAGTGTAGACATTGCATCATGGGGCAGCAAACATCTCAACCTTTCAGTTGATGAAGTATTTCTTGAGCATAGAAATATTTACTAAACCACTATTCTTTCTAAGGAATGCTTAGCAGAATCATATTATCATTTCTAAATGTAATCAATTTTGTTGGCTAATTGGAAATATTACAATTAAATACAATGGTAAATTTATTGAAGCTATGCTAGAAGCGACTTATTTATTTTTAATTCAAAATTCAGAGGAAACCCGATGCAGCCTTGACTCTGTTCCAAATTCCTATCCCCGGTACTTGGACACCGTGCTGTCACTTGTGACAGATGAAGCGGACTGTGAAAGGAGGTGCAAGACATTCAGTGATTTCAGCTGCCGATCATTTTCATATTATCCTAGCGGCAGCCAATGCTTCATAAGTGGAGATGACAGAGGTAAGGTTTTTTAAAATCAAATACTCCTAATGATTAAGCTGAAACTAAGTATTATCTTTATTATCGATTGTTAATTAATTAATTAATTAATTAAATAAAACGTTACATTCAAGATGAAGTTTGGCATGCCACAATACGCGGCGAATTGCAGTTGCATGACGTTTCGGCCAGCGCATTTATTTTTAGTTAACAAACAAAGGAGCCTTTGAAATCATCAAAGAATGTTCTCCTGCACTCAGTTCTTTATTGTCATTCGAGTACCAAACATTCTCCATGAAGTGCCCTGTATTGTGTATATAGTTTTGGGTTTCCGGCGATATTTTTTTCCGGCAAACGAGAATTAGATTTTCAAATATCCCGGGAATATGAATGATTTTGCGTTTTTAATATTGAATACACCATTTCTCATTTAAATATGATATTTATTATTGATACAACGTAGATAAATCCCAATAACATTTGATACATTATTTGTGACAAATTCTTAGAAGATTCATTCAGACGTACTTTGAATTGCACAACCGATCTTTTTTCGATATTGACGATGTGGAGATAAGAAGAAACAAACTACTAATGCATCCTATATTGTAATTCCCTCATAGTTAATATTGGTAGTAGAAAATGAATGAGAGAGGTTTTAAAACAATCTAAAATCTATAACAGCTTTCTTCTGTCACTTTGTGGACCTCTCTGTCACGCTATATAAAAGCAAATAATTCGATAAAGTATCGAAGTATTTTTTAAATTTGGCAGGAATGCTCGATTTACATATTTTAAGGCGATGACGAAATAACTCGAAAATGTCCTGCGTTCGACTGCAAGGAAAACATTTCCAGTTCCCATAAAATAACACGTAAACATCGACTTTTCGACGTGCAGACTTTTCTTCTTTTTGAGATCTATATTAGAAAGAATTAACCAACGATTTCGATTTAAACCATTTTAAAGAAAAAATTGTAATATTTTTTATTCTGTTCATATTAAAGTTCGAAATTCCTCATGTTAAACGTTTAATTCACATATTTTGAGGAAACCTTGCCATTTTAACGGGATGTTGCCTTGCAAACCAATACATTGTTAAACCTCGAAATCCTATTGTCATTTTATTCCTTATGGATGAAAGCGTGCTTTGAATGCTTTTAATACGAGAGAGAGAGAAGGAAGGAGAGTGAAATGATTTTCATAGCAGCCAATGTAAACAACATTCGTTGCGTTATATGCGAGAAGGAATGCATTTCGATGTAGAACATTAATATATTAAAATCACTTAGAATCGTCGTAGGACTTTGAGACTTGAAACAACGAAGGCCTAAAAGAACGAACGTTTGTTTTCCTGTCATCGATTTTTGAATACGCGTCGAATCGATCATCATATCAGTTTTTAATGCGAGAATATGACGCATTCTTAGTGATTTACATTGTTGCCGTTTTCATGTAATTGGGTACCATTAATTAGGGTAATAGCTTAGCGTCGCAGTTATTCACGAAATTTCATAAAAAACATTCCCGATGAATTTCAACGGGCATCATCCTAGTTTATATATAATTCACTTGGTCAGCGTAGCTCATTTGGTCGATTAGGGGAGGGAGTGGGGAAGGAAGAAGAATAGGAGAGGAAGGAAGTTCACTTCAGCGATATTTCAGATTCATGTAACATGCAACCATAACTTTTGGACCTTTATTATTAATGATATTCACATGCGCGAGAAGAATCCAGTTTTGACATTGTATTAGCGCTCCATTAAAATTAAATTAATAGCGAGAAACGAAACCTGATCCTTAATCTCAAACTCCTAATAACTCAGTTACTAAATAGCATTCGCGGAAAATTATTTAGTAATCATCAAAAATTATATTGGCGCAACACACATAAAATACAAAAATCAAAACTAATTTGATAGCTTAACATTTGGGGTTGAAATTCGGAGGAATATAAAAAAACAGCTATGAAGGCAATTCTGGAAAATCTTGGCTCGGCACAAAATTCAAACGAACAATTCTCTGATACATTAAAAATTTTCCCGGGAATCGAGAATAAGAAATATTGAGTAAATTCCCGGAAACCGGGAACGGGAATTCCCGGTTCCAAAATTCTAATTATGTGCATGAAATGCGCCTAATTTATGCAACATGCTTAGCATGCGTTAGTACTACTTGGTTCTCCGTGGTAGGGGGGGAGCAGAACGATTCCGGTACTCCACTGCATTAGACTGTTAATTTGTGAAATTGTGCTGACACTGCATCGAAATATTTGGCAAACTAGGCACGCTTATCTTTCTCCCATTCTTCCAGCTGACCTCTCATTAGTATTCCTAAATCTTGCAGTTATATTTTAAGAAGAGTAAATAGAAAGAGCTTTTTTATTTCTTCAATTTTAGCTTCTGCTGGTAATGAGGCATCAATGAGTAGACCAGGAACAACTTACTATGAAAGGAACTGCCATGTTGACCACCCTCCTCATGGTATTGGAATCGGTCATGGGTTTGGGCCTGGCCTGAACTTGGAGCCTAGTTTAGGTCCTGGAATTGGTTTGGGATTAGGAACAGGTGGACCAGAAAGGCCAGAGGGTACTGGCGATTCAAAAGGTGAGTTTTTGTTTGATATCCATTGAAAGTTTTTGGCAGATGAAACTGGGAATTAAAAATAGTCTTTTGCACCAGAAAAAATAAGGGTATATATAACACTCACCATCTAATCACAAAACAAAAAACTTATTCATACGCTCTTCTCACTAAAACAATGCTCATAGAGAGAAATGAAATACAACTTTTAAAATATAAAATCTCTCGCATTTGGATAGTAAAATCTTACAAATTCATGCTTTTAACCACTGTAACGACAATAGTTATACTAACTAACCTTCATTACACATTTTATGTACAGTCCAATAAAATGTAAAGAGATTATTTTTAAACAGGTGGGGGCTGTGTAGCATCGGGGCGTCCAGAGTGGGAGAAAGTAGCTGGTTTTGAGCTGCAGGGCCAGAGGAGTATTGGTCTGTTGTACAGGGACCATGTGCCCGGGATATCTGCCCATTGTGCTCACCTTTGCCTGGAAGACTCACGCTGCAGGGCCTTTAATCTACACTATGAAAGAAATGACTGCATTGGTCTTGAGGTCAACAGTGAAACAAGTGGCATTGATCTTCGACCCACACCTGGAGTTGCTTTTTTTGAAAGAATCTGCCTACAAGGTAAGGACTAAAATCTTCAAAAATAGTTATCACAAGATAAAAAATTGCTCTTTCATGACTTTCATGTATGACACTAATTAATTTTGCAGTACATATAATTCATAAACTCATAAATGAAATGACTAAAGGAAGTCCCCGCTATACGTCGGAGATACGTATCTGAAAACTGCGATGTATAATTCTGTCCCTTTGTGGCTCCCTCTGTAACGGTACAAAAAAGTGAATAACTCGATAAAAGATCGAGATATATTTTTGAATTCTGGCAAGAATACTAAATTCGTATATTTTAAGGTTATAACGAAAAAAAATCTCAAAAAATGTCTTGGGTTAGACTCCAAGGAAGACATTTCCATTTCCCATAAGATAACACGCAAAAATCGACTTTTCGATGTGCAGGCTTTTATTCTTTTTGAGATTTAAATTAGAAAGAATTCACCTACCTTCAGATATAAACCATTTTAAAGAAAAAATTATAAAGTTTCTTATTCTGTTCATCTTTTCCCGCCTACAGTTCGAAATTCCCCATGTTAAACGTTTAATTCACATATCTTGGAGAAATCTTTTCGTTTTAACGGGATGTTACCTTGCCAACCCATTACATTGTTAAGCCTCGAAATCCTATTGTTATTTCAATCCTTATGGATGAAAGCATGTTTTTAATACGAGAGAAAGAAGGAAGGAGAGGGATATTATTTTCATAGCTACCAATGTCAACAACATTCGTTGCGTTATTTACGAGAAGGAATACATTTGAATACAGAACATTAATCATTCGTATGTTAAAATTACTTAGGATCATCGTAGGAGTTCGAGACTTAAAACAACGAATGCCTAAAAAAATGCAAGTCTTCCCTCATATTTAAACCAATTATTATTATTATAACCTTGGAAATTTTCCATTCCTTCTGTATTGCATTATGCCAAGTTTTACATTTCGATGGATGATGGCAGAAACTTCATGAAAAGCTCTGTTTATTTTCCTGGGCCAGAATGGCTTAAGTCACTCATAAATATTGCTCAGGCTCAAAATAATTAGCAAATAACAAGTTCTCACACATTCACCTTTTTATGAGAATCATTATAAATAGCTGCTTCTTACATATATAGGATAAAGGATATATCATATAAAAACTAAGGTAATTCTAGAAGTGCTACAAAATTGAAATTTGGCATGAGTATAGGTCATTGGGTACAACCCCTGTAAAAAATCCGAAATTCCAGAAAATGTTATATTTAAGAGGTGTTTTGACCCCTATGTCCAATTTTAAACACCGATAAGAAAAGCATTGAAAACTGTGCAGGGCTATATAAAATTGCTTTTTTAAATTATTTACAATTAAGATTCAAAGTCAGGACATGCACCATAGTGTGGAAGAAGGAATGACGTTTATTTTTCTTGAAGACGAAATTCAAATTCATGCAGAATTTGCGTAAATATTTGACTTAAATCATAAAATTATGAAAAGTTTTTCGGTTTTCAACAATGAAAACTTTTAACTGCCATAGCAATGATCCCAATGACTTTCACTGGGAATACATTTTCTTCCAGAGCATTGATTTAATGTTTATATTGCATTTGATTTTAGCCAACGACGTATACATATGATGATGTTATAATTTAAATTAGTTTTTTATCCGGATACGTACTAAAATTCACTGATGGTGATGCCATAATCCTAAAACAAAAAATATCCTAATTTCTACATAACTTTTAGTGTAACATATAAGCTATTGTCTTAATGATGATTATAGTTATTGCTGAAACAGGGCGATCTAAGCCATGAATCCTGAAATTCGATAACTTGGACCTGAGCCGATTGCCAGGGAATTTAAAAATTCCGGATAGATTCCTTATTTTCCTTATTGACTTATTTATATATTATTATGCCATTGATTTTAAACTACGACGTAAACATAGGATGACGTCAGTATACTAACATACGAAATTAAGTAAACGTAAGAATTATTTTAATGTTGTGTTTCGTAGTTTTTCGAGAAATTTTAACTCATCTCAATTGTTAAATATAATGGCGTCATACCTATTTCACAATTTTTTTATCTAAATACTTGTCAAAGTCACGGATGATGATGCCATAATCTTAACACAAAATATCCTAATTTTTCCATAAGTTTAGTTTATAGGTTATTGTCTGAATGATGATTATTCTTATTGCTCATGCAGGGCGATCTGAGACACGAAACTCGAAATACGGACACTTGGACAAGAGCCGATTGACAGAGAATTTGGAAATTACGGATAGTTGCCTTACTTACGCGGAAAATTCTAAATATTCTGCTAGAAATCGTGGAATTTATTATCTGGAAATCGTGATGGTTTATTTACGAGTTTAGATCTTTGTGTGTGGTGATTTTTTTTAAGCGCTTGCAGCACCGACAGCTCGTATATAAAATACAATCTATTTACATTAATAGACAGAAATGATTTGGCAGGCCAGATAAAACTTTATCTCGCTGTTTACTTAAAATCTAATGCGATATAATAAAAAATAATTTTTGACATTAAAACCACCAAAAAAGGTTATTTACTTACCATAATTGAAATGAAAATATGAATTTTCTCTATTGAATTTCAAGGAATGTTTTTCGTCATCGCTTAGTCGGCTTTATATACTGCTAAAGTGGGCCAAACCTTTTAAGCACTCATTTACTTATGTTACTTCTACTCTATTTATTGTGTATAAAACATTTTTATGATAAACTGACTTTAATTGAAAATGATTTTTTACAATCACACTACTGTTATTTCCATTGCTTATCCTGAAATTCCTGTAAATCCATTTGAAGCTCCAGGATGTGGTTTGGCGTGGACTTTTGAGCGGCATCCAAATTTTGAGTTGAAGGGGTTTGACCAAGTGCGCTACTCAGGGGTGAGCAAAGCAGAGTGTGAGGACAGGTGCCTAGAGGAAAAGCAATTCATTTGCAGGTAAGTGAGCTCTTGACTTATCCCCAATTACTGTATTTGCTCGATTGTAAGCCGATCCCCATTTTTTAACCCTCAAAAATAAAAATAAATCACTATCACCGATCGACCATACTTACTTAGATCAACAGTCCTTTTGCATGGCGTGCGTCAGTGAGCATCTTGGTTGTAAATAAGTCAAAAATAATGTCTAGAGAATAAACAAAGAATATAGAAAGTCTCGAGAATCAATAAAGGAACGAAAAGAGGAAAACATACCAATCAATAAGGAAACTGATGTAACAGAACATTTTTGTTTTCTGTTTTTTGTAATTTTTGAGTTTTATTATTGTATTACCTATTGACTCATGTTACACAGCTGGGACCATGTTTAAAACTGACCGCTCCACAGACTCCAGGACCGTCATTTAACTCGGATTAGGAGGGAGTGGCGGTGACGGAGTGATTATGGCGTTGGCCTTCCACGCAGTGGTCCCAGGTTTGAATTCGGCGGAGGTCGGATTTTTCAATCTGGGATCGTCTTCTCCTCTATACCAAAAACGCTATATCTTGGCAGTGCGCTGTAGGCACCTTTACGGTGGCGGGACCGCTTTTAGGGGAGGTGGTGTTTAGGTGTGAGCATTGGCTGCGCGAACTTAAAATCTGGAGGGGAAGAAGGAAAGGGAGGAAAGGCTGATGGACTCATCCGAACCAAAATTCGTCTACTGCGCAGGTGCTCTGACGTCAGCCTCACTTAAAGCTTCTCCTTCCCATTCATTCCATTTCCCTCTCACGCGTCTCCGCCTGCCACCTTAGAGCGTACGAGCTTTACCTGTGCGTTTTGAGGAGATCGTGCAAGTCAGCGCTCCGTCCTTCGGAGGGGACGTTAAACAACGAGAATCTCATGGAATTAGAACAGCAGCAGGCTCCAATGGAAAAAGAAGGATAAAATGCCGATGCAGCTCAATATAAGCATATTACCCAGGAAGCTTTTGGGAAATCCACAGTACATTTGAACAAGTCACGGAGTGTGTCATTCATCAAGATCCAAATTTTGAAAGAGGCACCGATGTTTGACTAGCTGTTAATGAAGCCATTCGCTGCTACAAGGAGTTAATGCAGAAATGAAAAAGGCAATCATACAACCAATCACGACAGGGCCGGGCCGAGGCGACCGCCTCAGGCGCCTCTCGCAAGGGGCGCCAAAGTTTGACCACAATGAAAATCACGATTTGGAATAAATAATACCCAATAATCGAAAAATCAACGCAATGTAAAGCCTACACATCTTCAAAACTAGAAACAAGACCAACAGTGATCTCGGTCTAATTCTATGCTCTCCGTTATATTTCTTAGCAAAACACCTGACATGATTTTTTTAGAAAAATATTTCGAGTTTAACTCAGGCTACTAACCCTCCTCCCTCTCGTCCGACCATAAACCTTCCGTTCCCAAAATTTTAAACCTTCCCTTTCAAATTCGTACACCGCAGACTTCTTTTATTTTCGCGGTTCGGTTTCTTTTGATCTCCCAATCTTTCAGTGGATCGTCTGTTTGAGTTTGCTAGAGCAGTGTTTCTCAAACTATGGGCCGATGCCCTCCAGGAGAGCCAAAAATATTTTAGGAGGTTAAATGCCAAAAAAATTTTTTTACGTATAATAAAATTTTATAAGTGAATTTTCGGTAATACGATGTTATAAAAACTATTAATAGTTATATATAATGAAGATATTTGTATTAAAGTTTCTTATTTTTACGCTTTTCATTTCAAAGGAAAGCGCATAATATTCGAGGGGGCCGCGACAATTGAAACTTTAAGAACCACTATGCTGGAGGGCCTTGAACCAGTTAGTATTCATTTCAGAGCAACAAGTCGGAGCTGTACTGTAAAAATAATTTTAATAGCAACCAATTTTATCAACATTCGTTCTGTTATTTACGAGTAATACATTTGAATGTAGAACATTAATCATTCGCATATTAAAATTACTTAAAATCATTGTAGGAGTTCGAAACTTGAAACAACGAATGCCTAAAAGAACGAAAGTTTGATTTTCTGTCATCAGTTTTTGAATACGCGTCGACTCGATCAACAGATCAGTTTTTAACGCGAGAATTTGACGCATTCTTAGTGATTTGCATTGCTGCCGGTTTCGTGTAATTGGGTACCATTGACTCGGATAATATCTTCGCATCGCATCAAATCACGAAATTTCATAATAAACATACCCGTTGAATTTCTATGGGCATCTCCCTAGTAATATATAGATTTCTACGCAAAGCTACCACCCAGCTCTCCCCAGTTCTCTCAACAATCTTCGTCAAGCAATAGTGCTTCAACCATTTACATGAAGAAGACATTTTCAGCGGTCATTTTGTTTATGTAGCAATAAGAGTTCTTTGCAGTCAGGAAAGAGTGTAGTGAGACCAGATGCATGGTATGCATAGCATATGAGAAAGTTTGTGAAATATATATTGCATCAATCTTGCATAGACAAATCAAATTATATTTATCCTTGTCGTTTATAATTTGAAACAAGAAGTCCAAACCAGGAGTAATGCAGGCTGGTTTCCCAAAGTTGACGTCCTGAATTGATTACTTATATTGACAGGAAATGTTTCAGTATGTGTTAGTCATCCCAAGGAATTCTCATACCTTAAATACCATTTGTAATTCATAGTTTATCAATGATAGAGAAAAATTGGAAAATAAATTAATAGAGCATTATCAGGTTTAAAATACTAAACGCAATGTCAAAATCTCTTTCTGATATATTTTGTATCTATTTTTTTAATTAAACGGATTTAATAAATGTTACTGTTTATACGCTAATATGTATGGATCAACTGTCCATTGCTGAAGTGAAGTCAGGTGGAAAATAAAATAACCCATTTGTTCACTCGTCTATGCTCAAGCCGAGTTCGATAATAATCGTCTGCATGGCAACAATCCGATAAAATGCGATTTAAAATGCAACAACGGTATGTTTTAGTAGAAATTCAAGAAAATACGATCAATTATCAAATTTCTGCGAGAAGAATTAGAATGTACATTCTTTTACCCGTAGAACAGTACAAACCTCGCTCCGATATCACAATATAAAGATATTTTAATTTAAGAAAACATCTCTGCACGATGGATCTGGGACTTCTTATGCAAAACAAATAGGGAAAAAACGTTCCTGGAATCGAATCCGGGACTTCAATCTTCGCCAAATAAAATATAGCCTGGAGATGGGCCCTGGTAGCACGAGCCTCATACCATGTTTCATGAAAATTGGTCCAGTGATGCAAAAGTTGTTAGTAGCGGAGTAAAGAATAGCAGATGTGATGCATTGCTGGTTGCCTACATCTGTAGTTGCATGTACTTTAAAACTATTTTTCCGGTTCATCCCTAACAGAAAATCCTACATCCACTAAGTTTATACCATGTCTAACGCTCATATAGAAAAATCTATCCTGAAATTTTGGTTTCTCTAAGTTGCAGGATTCCAGAGATATGGCTTGTAGAGACGGCCGGACGGACAGACAAATCGAATACTTGAGGGATTTGTTGGAAAATATGCATCTGATTTTGTTTTGTTCTATAAAAGTATATGATATGAATAAATACATTTTTATAACGTATTTTCGACTTTTTCAACTGACGTCTAATTAAAAGAGCTCAGTAAAAAAAAATTGAAGGGGCGCCATATTATATCTTGCCTCAGGCGGCAAACTGTCTGGGCCCGGCCATGAATCACGGCCTTTTCAAGCCCAAAGATTTAAATATGTTAATAGTTTCCTTCACTAGCCGCACTGATCACGAGAGCGAATAAAGCGATACACTTTATCTTATCTTCCAGCAACTTTACTTCTACAGCTTCAGAAAAGTGGTATGCTTACTAATACATGTAAGTTATTTTCATTTTGTTATGTCTTTAAAATCGCTTGTGTATTCGGTTTGTCTGACCGTCCCTCAGCTCGGGCAATATTTTAAGGATAGATTGGTCTATATAAGGGCTAAAAATGATATGGTTTGGTGGATCTAAGATTAGCTGGTGAAGAGTCTTTTTCCGACTCCCTTTTTCATTTCTACCACCACAAGAAAATCACGATACCGGTGCAGCGCATTATTAATTTGCATTTACTTTACGCTTCCTAGAGGCCTTTAACCCACTCCTCCCAGGATGAACGCCCCTCACCTCGTGCCAGTTGTCGGCGGCCCCCGCGATCTTCGCCAGCGCCGCCCGCAAATAGTCCGGAGATTCCCTACCCTCCGCTTGCCCCACACGCCGAATCGTTGCGATCCACCGCCGAACACCCTCGTTGCGATCCCTGACGAACGTTGGGATAACCGCCATGCTTGCCGCGCTGAGCGCTCGGGGCACGGGAATAGAGGTCCCTTTTGGCGGACTCTCGGGCTCCCGCCGACAAAACGCGCTCTGGAAGGCCTCCCTCTGCGCCCTTATCTCCTCCTGAAAGGCCATCCTCTGCTGCGCCATTTCGTCCATGAGCTCACGAATAAGCGAAGGGTCCATCGTAGCGTACGTACTTTCCGTCTCGGCAATCTCGCGCCCGCTTCGTAATCTCATACACTTATAAGGAGTGTCGTCGCGACAACCACGCGCCAACGTCCACTTAACCATGAGGAAAACGCGAGTAAACGACACGACGAGGTCTGACCACGTGGTCCTAAGGGCCCCGAGTTTTTACGTAAATGGCATGATCAATTCCACTGATCCCACATCTGACAATATATATATAATTCTCATTGAAAATTATATTTGACACATTTAATGAAATGTGGAAATTGTGGTAGTTAAATGCTCAAGTAAAATCCTCTAACTTAAATGCTTTATTTTTGCCATCAGGTCAGCCACATACCACCCCAGAAGGCGAGAGTGTCGCCTCAGCTCAGATGATCGTTTCACTCAACCACAGGCTTTTGCTCCATCCATTGATTTGGAATATATAGAGAATCAGTGTGCTCCAGGTGAGTTAGATGAAAGAAAAGCACAAAGGAATTTTTGAAATATGAGAGATAGCATTATTTATTATATTTATTTATCAACCACTGGTGTGGCCCAAATGTCTATAGGTGTGCATGCTATTAGGCCAAAAACAGTTTGGAAGGTTTTAGGTGGAACTTAAAAATTGGGATCATGAAAATTATTGAAGGTATATTTTGTCTTTTAATCTGATTTTTAACTAGGTCTATGTGCAGTTAAAGCATTTCAACTAGGGGCACAGAGAAAAACCCTCAAACACTAACTACTCTTATAGGTTGATTCCCTAACTATAATATTTGATATATAGTGCTTTTATCAGAAGTATGTAATATTTATATTCGTTTTCTTGTGATATTTCCTTTTACTCCATATTATTAATTGTTGAACACTATCACAGCAATTGAATACCCTAGGAATGTTCATAAATTAATTAGTTAGTTAAATCAAGGTGAGGGCTGATTTAATCAATGCATCTAAAATGGGGCAACATTGTATACCCCATGATGTTTATTTTTCAGTCTTGGGAAGTTGTGTGTACAGGAATCATCAACGAGATCGTCTCTTGACTCATGTGGACAAATCCATATCTGCATTTAGTGACTCTAGTTGTCAAAGAGCATGTGATTCTGAGAGGGAATTCAACTGCAGATCATACTCCTTCCTCAGCCAGGTATCTATAATATAAAGTATATCATATTCTAGCAATATATATTAAATTAGTTTATTAGAGATTCTTCACTCCTTTATCTTTGTCTTTTTTGTCCTGAATCCTTTTACTGGCACATATTAATGTTGAATGCCATACAATAAATTAATATGTATTTCTAGTCAAACTAGTACAGATGGGAGAAATTTGAAATCATAAGAAAAATTCTACAATGACCAGAAATTGAACCTGTGACTTCCACTTGCTTGGCAGATATTCTACTATTGAACTATCATGACAGACTAATTCTCCTGTTTCAGAATGTGCATGTATTCTTGGTTGGGACATAGTACAGATGAATTTAATAATCCATCCAACTACATTGAGTAAAATACCAAAAGTTAACAAGTTTCCCTGTAATTTGTGGTATTTCATAATTTAACAAACTAAAAGGAAAGATTAACATTTATATACCACAGTTTTATTAATAGATGCACAAAAATCTTGGACTGTGGTTTATAAAAGATACTATTTTCCTTTTAATTGCTTAAATAAATGTTAAATAATAGTTTTGTCAAACTGAAGCTTTATTAAAAAATAATCTCCGTGATCTTAGAATTTTATTGGTATACATTTTTATTCTCAGCTGTAGAACTTGTTCAAGTTCTCATTTTTAAAATACCTAATAACTATTTAACCCTCGAGTACGGTCGCCTGGGTGTTTAACACCCGGAGTGTTTTAGAAATGCAATATTTTTCAACTCATCCACATTGTTATATCCAAATCTATAGCAGCTGCGTTTTTAGGCATTTAGAGTATATTGAAAGTAATATTAGCATGATTTAATTTTTTCTGTAGGGAAAAAATAAATTTTTTCTATAGGGAAAAAATAAATTTTTTCTGTAGGGAAAAAATACATTTTTTCTGTAGGGAAAAAATACATTTTTTGGAGCTCTGGTTGTCGGACACCCACCAACCATACTGGTGTGACAAACTTTGTCTCTCCATTAGCCATGCTCTCAGAGTCCCCTGCGAGAGTCTAAGTCTTTGTGTTCATTCTGTGATATTCACGTATGTCAGGAACATTCAAATATTTATTGTGATAATTGCCAGAACAAAATATCAGCCCGAATGGAGATTTTAGAGAAATCAGATGATTGACGTGGATGAATCACATATTTTTTACAGTTTAATAAAATAACGAAAAAAATAATGTCATGTGTTTAATATAAATATTAAAATTAGACATTAAGTAAAATTTAGTTAAAAATAAGAGTTACGCTCAATAAAAACAAAGAAAAAATATGCTGGGTGTCCGACACCCAGTGACCTGAATCTTGTTTGTAAAGTAGACAACCATACTGGAGGGTTAAGAGGCCAAAAAAATTTATTAGGTGTTTTAAATAACTAGAATTTCCCTAGGTAGCCTATACTTGCATCCGATTTTTAAAGCAGGAAATTTGGTAAAAATTTGTAATGGAACAGATGCAAAGGGTTATGTTAATGTAAATGTTTTCATATACATTTCCATTGAGAGAAAAGCCCATTCTCTTTTCTTATTCAGACAGGGATCAACACAAATCAGTGCCTTTTGAGCAGTGATGCTTCATCATCTGTGAGCAGTGGGGGCTTCCAGTCACAGAGTGGAGCCCTTTATGCAGAAAGAGAATGTTCTGGAATTGGGGGAGGATCAGGTGGTCATCATATTGGTGGTTCACATTTTGGTGGGCCTCATGTTCCAGGACCTCATCCCAGTGGTCCCACTGTTGGTGGACCACATATAGGTGGACCCCATTTAGGTGGCCCCCATTTAGGTGGCCCCCATTTAGGTGGCCCCCATTTAGGTGGTCCCCATGGTCATCCTATTGGCGGCCCAGCTATTGGTGGTTCTTATGGTCCTACTGACCCATCGGTCCCTTGGCCTGGCGCTCCTCTTTTTGGTTCACAACCAGCACGAGGCCCACCCTACTCCATTGTAGGCCCAGGAAAGTTTCCCACATCTCCCTCTACCCCATATCCTGGAGCTGGGGGCTTTGGGAGTGGATCCTCTTCACCTCCTCGACCATTTGATCACAACGAAATCCATGGAGGTCTCTATGCTGACCAAGATTTAAACCCATATCCATGTAGATACAGTTTAACCTATGAGAAGGTAGCTGGAGCAACATATGCCAATGCAAGACGGTAAGTTCCATTAGTACTTCATGTTCATGATTTCAACTAATTCATCTTAAAACATTTATCAAATGACCATTTTCATGACTCTTTCTAAGTGAGCCTCTGAGGACTCGTGGAAATGCAGGTGTGACTGCAGAATGCTTGGTTGAGTGTGGCCAGCAGAGAGAGAGATGCCTTGCGATGTCACTGGAGAGCATTAGAGGAGGGAGGCAACGTTGTTATGCTCTTGACCGCTCTGCAGATTCTGAGAATGCACCATTGCAGGCAGCTCCTGATCTTGGATACTTCCAGAAGATCTGCCTCAGAGGTTAGATTCTTTATCATTTTTTCATAAAAGACTGGAAATGACAAAAATCATAGTTTGAATTGATTCTTGTCCATGTTTCTGTAGCAAATTATAAAATTGGATTCTTTTTTTTTTGACCATTCATTCTTAATTTCTAGGGATAATTCAAATTATGGGATAAATGGGATGGAATTTTTCTCTCATTTTCTTCTAGATAGTATTAATGCTATCATTAATTAGAATGGTATGGAATAAAACTGGCAGTAAAAAAAATTAATTGGCAGCAGAAAAAAGTATTATTTGGCAGTAGAAAAAATTAAATGGCAGTAAGAAAGATAAACTGGCAGTATTCAAGCAGCAGTCAAGAAAGCAGTCGCGCTTATATTTATTTACAATATGTCAATTGTCTTCGATGCCAGCTGAATGGAAAGATGGATCATTACTCAATACTTTTTTGGCATCACACAGCCTCGTTTTCAGAATTTGTTGTGACCGAGCGTAGTTGTCGGCGCAACGACCTACACGGCGGAGCAAAATTGAGAGTCATGGAGGCGTCCTCAAGGTTAATGTTTCCTTAGTTTTTTCTAATAGCTTTCGTACAAATTTTATTCAAGTATTTTGTGCTAGACATATGTAGGTGTTTATGTTGCGATTCACAGTACTTTCCATGCCATTTTGATGCTAATTGTTTTGTTCAATCCTTTATGTGCCATATATGGTACGCTAGGTGCTTATGAGGTTTCTTAGCTTTTCAGCCAGTTTATCAATTTTTCATATATTATCGATCTTATATACCCTAAAAATATACTTTCCGCTACATGAAATATAGATACTTAAAAATATTTTATATCTGGCTTGTTTTTTGGTAGCTTTGTGCCCACCTCGCTCATTTTTAGATTTTTAAAATGTTTTGAAATGAAGGGAAGTGGAAAATCTATATTTAATCGATTCAGTTGTCTAATCCCCGCATATTTAAATTATAATCCCTGCATATGTTTGAATGTTGGTGAATTTGGGCTTTGATAGGCACAGTTTAGTTAGTTAGGCACAGTTTTTGTTTCCATTCCATATTTTGTTTTTAGGGGATTGACGCCTGAAGAAGTCCTAAGTATATTACATGAAGAAGACTCGTTAGATGTGAAAGAGAGCTTTATTGACCCGCCAGAGCCAAATGAGGACTCTGCAGATGAAGACACTGGTGGACTAATTGACAATTTAAATGGTCGGCAGTTGCATAGTCAAGCTGAAGTTGTCTTGCACGGTGATCACCGCATGGGTAGCGACAATGATTTGGATTTTTGCAACAAGGACTGTCCCCGACCTGCCTCACCCTTTGCCAGGGCCTTCAAGAGATGCTGCGAGGAAGGTGGCTGAGTAACGCAGCAGTTACTCTGCACCAAAAGTTACGCCTCGGGGATTTTTATGCCTTCCGAAATGACTTGGACAGATAAAGATTTCCAGCAGCAGGCATTGAGTGTTTTTCCTGAGCCTAACTTCACTGCAGAGCTAAATATGGCACCGGTACAAATTTTTGAAAGTGTCCTTCACGATGATATCATTGACTTTCTCTGTGAAGAAACTTTGAGGTATGCACATTGCAAAAACTGTTCAGATCCCTCTGTTTCACATGCTGAAAGATTTTATCTCTATCTTGTTGCTTTCTGGGTACAATGTGGTGCCAAGTAAAAGGAGTTATTGGGAAAACGAAAAGGATATCAGAAACGAACTTGTTGTGAATGCTATGCTAAGGGATCGTTTTCTTCAGATCTGCCGATTTATACATTGTGGAGACAACAATTGCTTGGATATAATTGACAAAATGTGGAAACTGCGCCCTTTTCCTGACATGCTGCTAATAAAATACTTACAGAAATTTAGACCGGAGCAGCATATCAATTTTGATGAATGCATGGTGGCATATTACGCCCGTCATAGTTGTAAGGAATTCATCAAGGGAAAGCCCATACGATTTGGATACAAAATATGGTGCCTAAACACACCCGATGGTTACTTTGACATCTATCAGGGAAAATCTAGATGGCGGAACAGTGAATACGAGGCAAGATTTGGGAAGGCAGCCACTCCTATGATCAAAATGCATGATGAATTTCCCACATAAATGAAGAACCTACCGTTTCAGTTGTATTTTAATAACCTTTTTACAGGAATTCCCCTTCTTCATCACCTAAAAGAATGTGGAATGGGTGGAACAGGCATGGTGCGCGAGAATAGGGTTCCGAAGAATTGCCCTCTTAAGCCTTCAAACTCTATGAAAAATCTACCCCGAGGAAGTATGGATAGTAAAGTGTCACCAGATGAAATATCACTAATTCATTGGGTCGACAATTCTATAGTCACAGTTGCATCAACAACATACGGAGTGAATTCAGTTTCACCTGTGGGGCGATACTGTCGATTGAAAAAAAAGAGAGTGGCTGTTCCGCGGCCCCATACAATTGGGCAGTACAACAAGTACATGGGGGGCACTGACCAAATGAATGAGAATGTGGGAAACTACCGCATTGGATTTCATGGTAAGAACTGGTGGTGGCCCGTTTACATGGATGCTCGATACTGCAGTCCATAATGCATGGATTCTATCAAGAAAGTCAGGTAAATCTCTCCCACAATTAGAATTCAGAAGGCAGATCGTAGTGACATATCTTAGTTGCTATGGGTCTCTCTCAAGGGGTGCAGGGAGACCATCAGCAGTGCAGTGAATAGCCAGGTTATTGACAGCATCCGCAAAGATGGCTTTAACCACTGGGTAGCAACCATTCCTGAAAAGAAGAGATGCCGATGTGTGGTTCAAAATCGCGGTATGAATGTGTGAAATGCGATGTGGGTTGCTGTATTGATTGTTTTATAACATTCCACACTAAATAGTAGATGGAAAACAATGTCATAAGTTTCATTTTAGGTCATTATTATTGCATTTCATTCATGGCACCAAAATGTCCTTTAGGTACTTACCGGTAATATGTACATTTCTGCCAAAAAATATTGTTATATTATGGATGTGCACTTGTTTGAGTTGTTTTCAAAGATGTTATCACATGAATTCTTTGAATATAGAATATAAAAAAGGTATTAAATTTTGAAATGATTACAATTCTGTGACAAAATAGTCTGAATACATTCAAAAAGCATGAGTGAAATCTTTTTATATTAATTATAGAACATATCATGTCGCTTTTTTATATAAATATTTTTAAATCAGCCTAAAAACTTTAACTTTGTCTTATCCCATTCTTTGAAATCCTGCATAGCATGAATAACCATTTAAAACTGATAGATAGAGCAAAAACTTCAACTAACTTACCCAACCCGGTGAGGATGAGCAAAATGCAAACATTTCACTTTCTTTACTGCTGATTGAATACTGCATTTATCTTTTTTACTGCCATTTTATTTTTTTACTGCCATTTTATTTTTCTACTGCCAATTTATTTTTTTTGCCTGAAAAATTCTACTGGCAAAGTATATTTTTACTGCTTAAATAAATTGTAGCGAATTAGAATTGTGCCTTGGGCAATGAACCTGACTCTCTCCACCATCCCATTTTCTCAAATATGGAGGTTGCCAATATTAACTTCA
Source organism: Tanypteryx hageni (assembly GCA_028673005.1). Lineage (NCBI taxonomy): Eukaryota > Metazoa > Arthropoda > Insecta > Odonata > Petaluridae > Tanypteryx > Tanypteryx hageni. Next base: position 249,671 of record CM054120.1, on the reverse strand, counting down.
CATGACTGTTTGTTTTTCATTATTTCAGAGCGACCATGCACTAAAGCTTGGGTATTCACTCGAGTTCCAAGCTTTGAATTGGTGGCTCCCTCTGCCATTGAAGTGACAAATGTACCAAACAGGCGAAGATGCCAGGATGAATGTTTAAGGAGTGCCAGGATGACATGCAGGTGAATAAAACTCACAATGTAAATGCTGTCTTTATTGGAAGTTACTGCATTAATTTAGTATTAATTCATTTCAGATCGGCAACTTTCTACGGTCGTGAGAGACTCTGTAAAATCAGCCCCGACACTAGACGGACCTTACCAGAGATGTTCCGACGAACTGGAAATGATGTGGATTACATGGAGAATGAGTGTGCATCACGTAAGATTGATATTTTCAATGACTATAAGAAATTTGTGGCTGATCTCTTTCTGGCAGAAGGATAAAACATATGAAATTTCAAATTTTGATGTTTTTAGGCCAAATATGTTTTAAACTTTGAGAAGTATTTTCTAAATTAAACAATATATTCACTTAGTTATTTTTTATTATTTACTGTAATTAACTAGTTCAAAATACTGATAAGTCAACTCAATATGGGAATACAGAGTGCCTTTTTTGTCCCTGTTATTGCCTGCCTTGGTAAAGGGATGGTTTGTTTTGTGTAGCTGCCAATGGTAGGGTCAAGGTTTCGAATCCTGCCGAGGGCATGGTCATATGCAGTGGCATAGCTAGGTTCTCCTTCACCCAGGGACAAGTAAGACAGATACACCCTTTGCTTCCTGTACTATTTTCCAGACAAATGTAATGTGGGGAATGTGATAGAAACCCAAGCATACTATACTAGTATTTTAATTCAGCATATATCATAATATTATTATTGTTTATAAACAGAAACATTAATTTTTGGTCCATGAGTTTGCACCCCTTTAGCCCTGCGCCCAGGGACAACTGCCCTCATCTGCTCTCCCATCACTACGCCACTGGTCATATGTGTTCATTTTTGGAACCATTGTTGTGTTTATTGTAAAGTGCTGTTTATGAGCTAGTTCAAAATAAATATATTCAGAAGAACAATTAAATTGCACCAAAATTGCAGATAAAACTCCAGTTCATGTTCATGTGATCACACTAGGTATTAAATGGGTTAAACACTTCCTTCATTGAATAAATTCAATTCACACACAGTCCTACCACATAAGGACCTCTTCATGGTACTAACCATTAATTATGAAATATTTGTATTTATCATGGAATTTTATGAGAAATGAGGAATGTATTTAGAAGTTCACTCACTGATCAAAATTGTTTGAACAATTTATTGGTTCTTTAGTTCAATCATGAAGCATGGCATCTCTGCTGGCAGTTATGATACTGTAATTGGCCACAGTCTAGGTAATCAATATATTAGTAAATAATAACAAATATCTAGAATTTTATCAAAAACATGATTGTATGGATAAACAGAGGATTTTAATGGAGAGTAAATATAATTTACTGTCACCTTCATCCATTACATGCCATGTAAGTTTGTTATTTGGTAACAGCTATTGCACATTAAATTGCCATTGCTCTTGATAATAATATTAATATAGAGAAGGGTGCGTTTGACTGATATCAGCAACATTTTCTTGTACAAAATTATTTAATTGAAATATAATAGATATTGGCTACTAGAACATTAACCATTCACAAATTGGTGACAACTTAGCAAAAGGTCATTATAGTGACACACTTTTTATTCTCATATATAGATGAAGGCATATATAAGTAAAAGAACAAAAAGTTTACCTGTCTTTGCCTTCTGGCAATTCCAGTGCTCCATGGTTATAATGTCATTGTTATACTGCAGATCAGGTATAGCATGGGTCTTTCTTACTCCTTCGTAATTTCATAATGGATTTGAAAAAAATTCCACTTCCACAAAACACTGATTACAGTATTTTAATATATATTTTGTTATTTACAGCAAGTCATGACTAACAGATTCTGGTAATTGTGAAGTAACTTCTGATTCGAAATTGACTGATTGTCACATTGTCAATAGTTTCTATATGTCACCTTAACCTTAAATGCATGCAAAATAATGTATCCAAGATTGAAATGTTCTTGCAGACTGAGCACTTTCTGGTAATGTGCTTTTGTGAGCATTGGTTGAATAAGGATGAGATTCTAATGTATTCATTAAATAATTGTGATTTGGCATTCTTCTATTGTTGAACAACAGCCAAAAATGGAGGTGTTTCGATCTATGTAACCAAAGGTACTAGATATAAATTAGTCAATGTGAATAGGTTTTCTGCTGATATTCACTGTGAGGTATGTGCTATTCTATTATTAGATTTATCCGTAATTGTAATTTCAGTTTATCGCTCGCCTAATGGTGACATTAGCATTTTTTGATCTGATGGAGAAACATACCCAGTTCACTTTAATACCAAGGTTGTTATATGCTCAAATTTAAATCTTGATATGAGACTTAAGAATTCTGAAACTATCTATTTTAAGGATTAATTAAGTTCCTTTAATCTATATTGCACCAACTTTCAACCAATGAGGCTATTAGTATGTCTGGATAACATAATTACAAATCTTAGTAAGTAGTCCTTTGTGACGAGTGTAGGTATTTGATCCCTCAAGGCCATCTCTAGTAGACCTATCACTGCTCATTGTATGAACATCTTTAGGCATCTTCTAAGTGAAACTAAATGGGATAATATCATGACATCCAATCATATTAAGTATAAATTTAACCATTTCTTTTGTGTTCATCTTCAACTTTCTGAATCTTGTTTTCAAATTAGGATTAGCAGACAAAGTACAAGGAAAAATAAGCCCACAATAATTGGTTTACTCCTGAGCTATTTCAAATGAGAAAGAAGCTAGGGTCCATGCATTCTGTGTCTAAATGTACAAACAGTGACTTTAATAGAAATTTTTATTTAAATTTCAAGAAATCATACAAAACAGAATTAGACCAATAAACGAGAAGGGCTATGGAGGCCTTCATTAATAATTCAAATAACAGGTGCAAAGTTGCTTGGAAACAAATAAAAGAGGAGAGGGGAATGGATACTTGTTTATTCCATATAAAAAGTCTGTAACTTGACAGGAAGGTTACCTTTCAATTAATCTGTACTGTGAATATTTGTGTTTCAATTAATAATAGTAATTTGATATTATTAAACTCCTGTTTAATCTTTCGATTTTAGACTATCCCCATTTAAGGTATTACTCGATTTAAGGTCCAAGAAGTTGTTCCCCAGGCAAAAATTAAATGGTGATCCCACTGTATGTAAAAGAAAGAAATACAAAAGTTAGGTATCAAACTAGACATATGGCTAGAAATCAGTTGATGATGATTGGCACAAAATAATTAAAAGAATCAGATGAGCATTTTGGCTACAAAGCAGCTATTCTCTGTGCTGATCCACCAATCAATGATTCCAGAGCTATAAAATACATATCTGCTTCTTCCGATTATTTTGTGGCTAATTGAGTTTATCATCAAAAAGAATATAGTTGTTTGAATAGGTTTGTTCATATATGGGCAGGGTATGTATGCACTCTGAATGTGATTGGGTATGTCTATACTTAAGAAAATGCCAGTTAGTTTTAGAATACCTTTATATTGTTATTTAAAATTATTAGAAGATGGAACAACTTAATAACGATTTTTATAATTCACTTTTTATTCATTAGGCAAAATGATTCAATTAGCTTATAGAGTTATGTTCATAACTAATATACTTACCAGTATCTTTGTAAAGGAAGAGATCTATATCTTTTCTAATAGAGCCTCCCAACTGTGAGTACACAGACTCTCCTGGACATTTCTTGCCCTATACGGATCGCTTTGTGCCACGCATCCTTGAGGTTTCAGAATGCCGTAGACTGTGTGATCAAGAAAGGGAGTTTCCCTGCCGCTCCTTCAACTTTCATACTGGGCGGCGAGAATGTATGTTAAGTTCAGATGATTCCTTCACAGCAGACAAAGCAGCACTCATTAAGGACCGGGACTTTTTCTACAGTGAACGGGGAAGTTGCAGCAATGGTGAGTGAAGAATTCATTCTTTTCAACATTTTTCATCACCATTCTCCCCAAATATTTTTTCATATTACTCAAAAATGAGATTATCACATCTAACTACCATATGCAATATCGAGGTCACATATGAACAAATTTTTTAAGAAATCATGGAATAAAGCATCTCAATAATGAGCAGATAATTTGATAATTGAAAATATGTAATAAATTCCTGTTTGGAAATATATGTGAAAATCCGCTACATTCACATGACATGTACTCGTATGCTGTTACGCAGTATCGTTCACTGATATATACAGTAAATGCCTGTTCTACCAGCATCCAATGAATGTGTTGGTATAGCGAATGGTTCACCATACTAGGGGTGAGACAAGACAAGATAGGGTTGGTTCACTATGGGCTCCTTGTCCTCTGGCCCCACACACTTGCATGTTTTGCATATTGCTTAATCCGGCCCTGTTTGCTTCATATCTTTTTTATTTACTATTCCTTTTTATACTTGCCTAAATTCAGTCAAATGATGGAATAGTGAAAACAAATTAGTTTAATAGTAAGTCCTTACTGTTCCTCTAAAATCCTTTTTCTAAATATTAAATTAAGCTACAAATGTTTTTACGGTTGCTGAGTTTGTCAATTCCTGTGTTGTGATGATTAATGTATTCTTTGATGAATAAAAATTATTATTATTACTTTGGCTTAGATTTGAATAAGTCAACACAGATGGCAGCTCATCTAAGGGCTGAAAAATGCACTACGAATGGCAACTTATCAATATGAAAACCTTTTTGCATTACGTTAACCTTTTCATTAAATATTTACAACAAGAATATTACTGATTAATTGTTTTATGTAACATATTTAATCATTATAATTTGGGGGAGGGATAGGTTAGGTATTGTTTTAGGCTTTAATACAACTTTTGCCTCTTGTTTGAATGCCCTTTGGGTTAGGTTGGGGTGGGTGGGTAGGTAGATTGGTTAATTATGGTTTCAAAAAAATTATTTACCAAGTCCTCCTTTCATAGAATCTACTTGTTATGTCCTTCATAGGCTCCATGTTCTAAGGGGTTTCATTTGAAATATGTCAGTATCAATTTGTTATGTTGATATGTGAAAAATTTAAAAGTACGGGATTTTCATATATTGCTTCACATAGCATATTTTCCTGCCGTCAAGTGTGCTACCATCTTTCTTGAATTAAACCTATTCTGAGCAAGTTTGCTGATAGAACCGGCTTTTACTGTATTGCAATTTGCAGTAACATTTATTCAAAGTGACTATTATTACTTTTATTATGGCCATATCAACCAAAAAAGGAAATATGAAGCCAGTTTCATGCTAAAATGTGTAGAATTTGCTAGTTCATCAAATAATTGTGCTGCAGCAAGGATATTCGGTGATAGGGAAAAGCTGGTGCGAAATTGGAGAAAGAATGACAAAAGTGACCAAAGTTATCTGGGAAAGGGTCACAGTCATTGGCCTGTAATTCCTATTATTGTATTTGACAAATAAGTTATCCAATTTTTTTGAAAGATTTTTTGAATCTTCGAAGATAGACTTATATTCCACGATATAAGGTAACTTTTTAAATATGTAATTTGATTCATCATCTCACTTGGTATTTTTCCTTTCTATTTTGATAGAGTTATTAACATATTCAACCAGATCAGTCATAAGTTATTTTTATATTTCTTTATATAATTTTTTCATAGTTCTTCATGAAATTGATTATGAAATGTATGGCCCAATTTTTATCAGTAAAATTTGTACCACAATGTATGTATGTAAAAAAATATAAACATTTAATGAAATGATTCTCTTTCATGAAAATACTATCATTTTCGCCCAATTAGCATTAAAAATAAATATCCAATTTATAAAAATTAAGTTTCCTTATCAGATAAAAATTACATTAATTACATTGAGACTTCTTACTTCAATACTAAAATATTTTTTTCAGTTCGAGTTGATTGTACACAAGCTGACATGCTGATAACACTTTCCTTTGGCTCACCATTTGATGGGCGTGTGTATGCAACAGGAAACCCACAAGCCTGCTTTGAAATGGGTAACAGCCAGTCACAGCTCGTTCTAAGAATTCCAATGGGCACCCAATGTGGAACAGTGCAACAAGTCAGTCACTTTTGCCTTTATATTTATTCTATTCCATGTCTTTCAATGAATTTAAACCTTTCTGGTCCTTGGATGAAATAGGTGTGCCATTGGGATTTTTCCTTCTTGCAGTCCAGTGGCAAACCTGGTGCAACATGATATTCTCCCAGTTGTTGTAACCTTTAGTGATTGATTATAGTGACCAGACTTCTATGAATTTTAGTCAGTACTTTGAAATATCCGCTAAATTGTGCTAGCTGATCAAATTCCTATTGAGCAGCAAAGGCATACCTACTTACTAAACAAAAGAGAGAAGATGCACACTTCATGCATGCATACATGCAAGGTGGAGGTGTTCTTTACAAATTATTTGATAATGTGAAATAACCAATTTTTCATAGGTTTTTTTATAACTACTATTTTTCTATGATAAAATATGATAGAAAGTACATTTTTATTTATAGAAAAGTGGAAACTTTGATTGGGTTATGTGAAGTATTTATACCATTTACTCATTGCCCTTGCTTTATAACTCCTTAGTACCAAATTTCATGAAAATCTATTCAATAGTTTTTGGGATGTAACATGTGGACAGAGAGACAGGACCTGACAATAAGGTAACTTTTACTTTTTATAAAGAGCACCTAATAATTTGGATCAGTAGAGAAAGTTTTATGCTTTAGAAAATGGACCAGAAAGGGTTAATGATAACATTAATTTAAGAATGATTTTTTATCTCTGTAGTGAACAGCGTGGTATCCATAGCCCAAAAAAGATGCTTCAAATGTTTTTCTCTCAATGAAAAATTACTCAGAGACCTTTGAAATTACAGTCAAACCCTGATTTAGCACCACCATTTGTCCATCACTGACATTGGTACTAAAATGAGGTGGCGGCAAGTTGAGGTATATGCTTGCTCTCTGTAATCATTAGGTGGAAGTTCTGTTCACTGCGATTAATGGGCGGTATGCATAGGTGGCTCTATATAGTCGGGTACTAAATCAGGGTTTGACTGTATAAAAAAACCCTTGAAATACTTTTTCATTATTTTTTATTCTAAAACATAGTTTTTCTTCATGTATTAATGAATAATATATCAGGAATACTAACTTTCCAAGATGTCAGTGCAATGAGAGTGGTTCCAAGGAAACAGCAAACCATCCAGCCTCATAAATTCATTCTTTTCATGCCCCATATATCACATCTTTAATAATTTTTTGTTCTGTTAGTTAGCATTTTCTTCTTTTGTCACAGTAATGAAACCAATTATGTTGAGATACTCTCAGGAATGTTGTCCTGTTTTGTTGACAGTCATTCTCAGTTGATTATATAGATATCTCACTTTACCTCTCGTTATCCTTCTTAACACTCGGAGTACGGACCTAAGTGGTTTCACACCGAGTCCAGACCCGGGTCCTAGAGGACCCAGCTTCTAAAATCATTTTCTCACAATAATATTTAACATCCAAGTAATCAATGAATGAAAATTGAATAAGGATAGTGATTTATACAATAAATAGTGTAATAATGGTATATATTTGCAAAATTAAATACATAATTACGCATATAAATAAAAATTAAATAATTTTCTTTTTTTAAGGATAACATTTACCAATACCAAAAAATTTATTTTTGAAGGTAAATTCAGTCAGTTTGATTCAGTTAATCTTATGTTAGTTTGATTCATCTGAGTTGGAAGTGAAATTAATACATAATAACTTAACTAATATTTCAAACTATATTTTCGGGTCTTGTTCTTGCAGGTTGTGGAGCAACGTAACTCCAAAGCCTAAATATTCTATCTCCCATTTTAGAATAATAGAGTCACAAAAAATAAAAAGTATATTACAAAATGATTCGGGAGGCAAACAGAACGATGTGAATAACGGAGACACAAGAGAAAACTGGAAATCGAGACGTAGAGACTTCGATAATAACTAACATGTATTACAATGTTGTGCTGAGCGAATTTTGTCCGGACTTTGATCTGCCCGGTCATAAGAGATATAAAAGTTACACGACATAGAGTACGGAGCCGGGTCCCCGAAGACCCTCACATTTATACATTCCGTGATTTCGATGACTTAATTAAATTACAATATAATTTTATAACTGATTTTAAACTCCCAACATGTTCCACTAGGAATACATAAAGTATCAATTTCGGCAAAAAATTTTTTAAAGAAATATTTTCGAAAATATACCTTTCGGGTCTCCTTAGACCCGAGGTCCATACTCCGAGTGTTAAATAAGTCTGTGAAGTACTACTTTGGTGTATGATAAGATAAATATATTGGACCAGTAGGTTGGAATTAAGAGGCCCTTAATATTCTCCTCCATTAGCACACAATAGGCTGGAGAATTTTATTAAGTCTATAGTCATGAGATAACTAAAGAAAAAAATGTGCTACATTTTCCTCCTACCACCTGAAGTGACAGTCCTCTCACTAAGAATTTAAGGCTCTGAGATTTTCTATCATTTGAAATTTAATAAGTTATGATTGGAATATATGAATATGAAAAATCTTCATTGGAACCACTCTTATTTCATATGTGAACACAGAAAAGAAGTGTTTTCGAGAAATTGGAATATGGTATTGTCTCACAAATACAATAATTAAGCACTGCAACCATTAAAATATACAGGGACGAGGACGCTATGTCAACCATGTGGTCATCCAGCAGAACCCAGTAATTATGCAGAACACAGATAAGACAGTAAGGGTGGAGTGTCGGTTTGATGCAAGTGACCAAACTGTGTCATATGCACCAAAAGGGAATCGAGAGACAGAAGGAGGAGGAATAAGTGTTACGTAAGTGAAATCCATTGTGACCCAACCCACAGTAATATATCTAAGGGGAGGATTTGGGGATTAAGCCTCCCCTCCCCCATCAGCCAAATTTTCTTCTTTTACTCTGGTTAAGTTTCCATTCCATGATTAGATTTATTCATCTATTTAAAACTGATCAAGAATTTGTTATTTTTGGTGTGCAATTATATTTTTAGTGCTTTAATGATGCCTGCATCAATGTTTTCTGAACAAGTTAGAGGTACATTCCCATGTACATGGTGTGGGTTGAGGGGACAGCTCTGTAAACCCTGTTACAGAAGCGAGGTCTCTCCTGTTGAGCCCCAGTGCACTTAGTCTGTTTGTCTGTCTGTCTGTTTGTTCTACGATAACTGCTGTCTCGGTTGTCTAATTTTCACCAAAATTCATGTGCATGTACTAATAACTTAGAGTCGACTGCCTGTAGTTTTTCTAGAACACCACCCTTATAGTTCATGCGCAATTCGCGTTAGCACATTGCGCTAATTTCCAAATAATATCCAATCAAAACAAAATTGAGCATACATACAGAAAACATCAAATGATAAAGAAAATGTCAAATAAAAATTTCTCTAAAATGTACAGGGAGCCTCCCACAGGTGCGCAATTTACATTCACGTGGTCTCTCCTGTTGAGTACCTGTGCACTTTGTCTCTTTATTTGTTTGTCTGTTCTACTATAACTGCTGTCTCAATGAGGAGACAAGGCTCTGGTTCATTTGCCATTAGTTCCTTATTTGGTGCGTTTCTTAGATTTACATTTCTTTCATAAATATTTTACTGCTGAGGGCAGCGCTTTCAATTCTATTCAAATTTTATATCCCCACTGTATGAAGTGCAGAAGAACTATGAAGACAATAATAATATTGAACATGTGATTCCCCCCACCAGCCCTAAGAGGTCTGAGCAAGGCTAAGATCCCGCGGATCTCCTAGTTAATCTTTTACTGGCAAATCATGATGCATATATTATAGCATACTATAGGCATGCCAAACTTGCAGGCCGCATGCAGCCTTTTTTGTGACTTACTGCAGCCTGATAGCTAATTTTTGTCTCAAGTGAATCATGTGGAATTTCTTATAAATGCTTTATTTTAGCAAAAAAAAGATTTTTTTCATAGTTACCGAATTATAATAGGATGAATTTTATAAATTGTTGTTTTTAATTGCAAAACAGGCATCCAATCTTCTAGCTAAAGTCTATCATTCCAGCTCTGACCCATATTAAACAACTGTAGCCTTTCTATAACATCTATTACTGCAATGTGGCCCTTTTATATCACTCATTGCTTTAATGTGGCCTGGATGCCTCTTCGAGTTTGATATGCCTGACATAGTAGATGCGATGCACACAGCTTTGCATTTGTTTTACTTTTTTAAGAACAATAACTGAAACTAACTTGTTCGACTCCTCAGGCAATACTGATAGGTTACATAAAAGAACAATGTTTTTGAAGCAAAATGTACAAGTTGCCAGCATTTAAAAATATGTTGATGCACTCCATATACCAGTGGGTCTCCACTAAAGGGTTTTAAAAAAAATCTTACAATTAGTCTTGCCAAACTAAGAGATTAGGGTTGTGTAGTTTTTATTATAATTTGAGCACTTCTCTCTGAAAATCTTTTCATAGTTTCAATTAAATAAACTTGATTCCTTGGTTAGGTATGGATATTTTAAAAATTAAGTTTCAGTAGCAATTTAAGTGCATTTCTTTGAAAGTTTCAGCATCTGGAAATGTCATAATTGGCTATTTTATACTTAATATTTTGGAAATCAGCCAGTTTCAGACATTAGCCTGAACATATTTACTGTGAAAATTCTCTTATATTTTTCACCAATGTTTCCATAATGACTCTCCATTACAGCAGTTTAATTTGTCTCCAATATTTATGGCTGCCAAAGCCATCTTTCTATGGAAACACTGGCGCCCACTTGATAGACATTTTACTGTCAATGGCATTACAAATTTATGTAAAGCATTCATTATATTCATGCTAAACAATAACCTACTCTGAATTATTAAAATGGAAAATTATCCTGAAAAATTACATTTTTCTCTTTAAATGATAAGCAAACTAGTAACATGCCAAATTTTTATCTTATTACTATCATAATTATAGCAGATGATAACTTGTTTTATTTGGAAACCAATAAAATTGTTCATTGTCTTATTTTTTCTTTAAAGAAAGAAAAGAATGGCATTAACTAAGGCTTGAAAGTCATCCTTCTACTACCAATTCCATTCTCTAAGCTACATGTGGTTAATCTTATTGTGTAACTAGATAATTATAATATAAAATTAAAAATAATAATTTTAATAGTCTTGAGTGATAAAATTATGTAAAAAAGACCTCACTTATTCTTCTTTGACCATGAGTGGACCTTTTTAAATGCATATAATAGCATGGTACTCATGATACAGCAATGGATTTGAAATAATTGCCTTAAAGTACTCTCATTTTCTCATCTGCAACCCATATAGGGTACCCTTTCGCCCATCAGGAACAAACCTTGTGAGCAACACAGCACCTACTCCCAGTGTACGTATGAGGATAGTGATGAGAGGAGGAGCTGAGGCCACTGTGGTTGGCCTAGGTGAAGACTTGCAGCTTCGTATTGAAATTGACCCTGGCAGTGCATTCGGCATATTTGCACGTAATCTAGAGGCTCGCACTGACAATGGAGAACTCCTAACTCTAATAGACAATCTTGGGTAAGCATATGAGAAATTTATTTCTTCCCTTTGGATGTTCAATATGCTCTTAATTGAAAATTTTACTCGTATTTTATCAAAACATAAGTTTATTATGGTTTTACTATGATTGAGAAATCTTTATATGTATCATCATCTTTAATTTTTTATACTTTTTTATTACACTTGAATTTGCCTACATCGGAGATGAGCAAACTATAGCCTGAAGACCAAGTCAGGCCCACAAGAGGATTTTTTTGTGGCCCATGATGCCATTATGAAAAAAACTGTGACATGAAATACAGATCATTTCATATATGTTGGCTAAAATTTTGTCTAGAAAACCTTTTCCAGTGATGTTATAAGGCTAATATAATATAATATACCAGTGGTATGCTATTAAACCAATTGTCAAAAGTGATATTCCTACCGCTGCCTTCTAAGGGTTTGACTAAGCATTTGACAACATCTTCTGGGCGATTAGATTTGCAAAAAGGGCCATCTGGCTTCTTTCTCGCATAAATCTCTAAACTGCATGTGTACCATGTTCGGGCATCTGTAACTGAAAATATCTCGTTTCCGTAGTTAGCTGGTTTGTTTCGCATATACTGGTGGAATGGACACCTACCCCTGAACCCAACAAGTTGCTCATCAATCGTTGCATACGCTCCCGAGGTGTAATATTTTTAAATATGAAACAAAAGCCTCAAATATTTCCTGAACATGCATCAGGTTATTGACTTTTTCCCTTTCATTTCAGTTGCTCTAATTGTCAAATCGCAAGCATCTAAGAATAAATTTAAAACACTTCAAGGACATAGTGGAATAAAACACATCTACGCCTAGCCCGTCTTGTTCCCAAAGCTCATCTAAATTCCTGTGCCAATCATTGCACCTACCGGCAAGAATCAAAAGCCCGATGACAGTTTTAATTTCATCTTCATTTATTGGCTTGGCATCCCTATCTCGGGAAAAAGAGCTGAAATTTTTGAAATGTAAATATTGGTATATGTTGTCACTTTTACTCAATATGAAGTCATCAAAAAACAAGAAAAAGCAATATGCGGAATATGGAAGTGCAGTGGGGTGTAAACGATACCCCAAAACACTTTGACTGGGTCTAACCTCTAAGCCAACTGAGACAATATTGTGCTGATAGGTTAGCTATGTATACATGAGAGTCATTTGAAGGTATAAAGATTCGCAACATTGTAGAGGCATTACTATACTTACATTGTGCAAAAGTAGAGACATGGGGTGTCACTGACACCAATCACACCCTCTCCCGGGTTAATAAAGATATTTTTAGGAAAGGGAGTCTCAATCAACTAAGACGTACTAAAGACCACATAAACAATTATCAAGATGTGGTACTTTAAGGTGGTAATGGCAGAGCAGTGTATATTCCTATATACTGTCCTTCATAATTTCCCTCCGTTCCTGACTCATCACCTCCCCTTTCTCCCACATTCCAATTCTCTTATGGCACCTGGTGATGTTAATTTATCAAACCTGGTCATAATGAATTCATATTTTACATTGAAGTTTACAAAAGGTTTTTTTATTTCATTGTTATGGGTCATAAAATATTTTTGTTAACATATGTGTGAGCAAACCCAGAAGATTTTGTTAGAGGAGAGTTAGAATGGGCAAATATTATGCAAGAGCTCAGAATGTACAAAATGCTACCAATTTCCTAACTCCTCCAGACAAGAAGCAATTTGAATCATCATAGTTATTGAATAATTAGACAATTTGTATTATTTATGTTAATACAGATTAAATGAAGTAAACCCATATATTATTTTAATCTTCAAAATTTTGTGCCAGCAGAGGTTGTTTTTTGGTAAGCACAATACCATTCAAGCCGTCCTCCAGATGTGACATGCTCATATGCCATTTAAAAACCATGCAAATTTTATAAAAAGCAAAACAAAAATTGAAATATATTTTAATCATGAAATATATTTAAAATTCTATTTTTGTCTTTCAGTTATCATAACATTTAATAATTATTTAAAGTAATTTCACTTCACAACATTTTCCTTGATCAAATAAACTGACATTTAACACTGATTTTTCTGCCATCAGGTGTACCTCTGTCAAATATAGCTAGTTGTTATTATTTCAAACGTCACTTAAAATTAGTAATTACCTTAAATATATGTTTCAAATTTTATTTGATATTTATTATAATGTTAAATAGGGATGGGATGGTTCCACTTTTTTCCGGTTATATTATTCTGATCCTGGGAAATTCTAGCTTTACAATAGCATATTTGTTGTTTGTACTGTCAATTCTGAAGTTGTTCGAAACGTCCAACTTGGCTTTATTGTTAGGGTTCATAATAAATCGATTAAATTTAAAAATTATCCGCAGGGTATCTATTCAAAATTACTATACTCAACAAAATAAAACTTATTTCTGTTAATAAAAAAAACTGATGGATTTGACTCAAAATATTGCTTGAATTTTTTCATTATAAAATAAAGCAGCCGTGAACCAAATATTGAATACTGGAAGTTCGAAACCCATCATACATTTTTTTGATAGATATTTTTGCAGAACTATCGTTCATTGAACTGATGTGTCATTCTGATTTTTGAACGCACTACAAAGCTCTTTTCCCACATGAAATAAAGGAAATTCAGACTTGCTCATCCCGTTTGAAACTGATAACACATCCAGCATAAAAATTTATTTTATATTTAAGTTAATGAATAACTTCCATCATCGATATATGTATCGAAAATCGAATGCCATTGCGGAAAACTATGGCTGAATATGGGGGAGTGAGGCTGTCACACTGCGGTTAGCGTCTGATTCCGAGATGCTATCAGTTTTAGGCATTCTTTACAATAAATGGGGTGCCGGTGGTGTAGTGGTTAGGATGCTGGCTGCTACTTGCCTGCTGCTTGAAAAGGCATCGGGTACGAATCCTGCGCAAGTAGGATTTTTCCAAGGTCGCCCGGCCCCCTGTTTGTGTGGTTTGAGGAGACAGTACAAATTCAGCTGTTCCGTCCTTCGGAAGGGACGTTAAGCTGTTGGCCCCCCTGATGTTCTTTGTAAGAGCAGGCAAATGCCGGCACCGGGTTTCCCTCCTCCCTTCCCTGGCTATTCATTGCACTACCTCTGAGATACCTACTGTGCGTAGGACAGAGGCAAATCAGCAGGGCATTCAAATTCAATTCTTTACAATAAAATAAAAAATAAAAAAAGAATATCTTATGTTCAGGTCATGTCCGTTCGTCTGTCCGCATGTTTCATCTCAGAAAATACTGGGCGGATGTTGATGAAATCTGGTATTGAGGACATGGGGGCAAAGAAACTAAGAAAATTATATAAATAGTTTATGCGACCTAATCGGGAGTGCCACTTTACAGGTGACAAAATGATCTTTTCTTTATATCTCATACAATATAACTTATAACAAAAAAGTGTTTAAAAAACTTCGTACAACTAGTCAAATAACATGTTTTGTTCACTACAATTTTATCGAAGGAGTAGCCGATTTCAATAAAACCAAACAGCTAGAAAGTCGTAATTCACTTAGGACCCGTTTTATTTGTTGTTAGCGAAAACAATCTTTGTGATGACTGATGTACACAATAATTGCTGTAAATACCTAATTTAATTTTTTTTCGTGTGCATGCAACATCAGGAAAATGCATAATCTACGATGAAGAAATGAACGCAAATAAGTCTATTTTTTACCTTTATACAGCGTTTGCAAGTGAAAAGAAATGGGTAATTTACGATGAAGGAATGAACGTGAACATAAAGATTACATTACTGCTATTCCAGTGAGGTCGGTAAGTTGTAAATAATTGTCGATTGTTTTATTAATTACAATTGATTAGGAAATTAGTCGGTGAATAAAAAATTTGACGTTTTCTTGGAATCACTATTGGCATTTCAGTTCGTAGGTTTCGTAGACATTATACAAGCCATTAATATTTATCATTTGTAACATGATTGTATAAATCGTAAAGAACGCCTCTGCCTCGCATGTATGTACGCATGATGTGTGCATCTTCCCACGCTTTTTATTAAAATAAGGATCAGAATCGAAGAACCGGATTATTTCGGTTCTTGAGAGAACCAATCGTCCCATCCCTAATGTTAAACCATTTATTTGAAAATACCTATATCAAAACTGAGAAAACCTTTTTATAGAAAGAAGAATGGAATTCTGCCCTACTTGCTCAGAAATTGTTGATTATTATTCATATAAACATATAGCACTACAAGTTAATATAAAAGTTGGATAAAAATAACTGAGATCTCTTTGTTTTTTTTTCTTGGTTTAGTTGCCCTCGAGATCTTAACATCTTTCCAGCACTGCAGATTGAAAGGGGCACCCGTGATTTGTTTGCTGATTTCAAAGCTTTTCGCTTTCCATCAACAGCAACAGTAAACTTTGTAGCCACTGTACAGTTTTGCCAAGATGTTTGTGAGCCGGTTCGTATTTAAAATACATTTCTAGCTTTATGGTGCTTAATAAAAATCCTTGCTTCCTACAGAATGCAAGCAATTTTTTTCCAATGTGATTTTTAAGAAGTCTTACTGCAAGAAT
This sequence comes from Tanypteryx hageni, assembly GCA_028673005.1. Classification (NCBI taxonomy): domain Eukaryota; kingdom Metazoa; phylum Arthropoda; class Insecta; order Odonata; family Petaluridae; genus Tanypteryx; species Tanypteryx hageni. The sequence continues at coordinate 233,428 of CM054120.1, read as the reverse complement.
TAAAAAAATGTACATGAGTAAGAGTCTGTCCTCTTTAAATAAAAAGCTTATATCTTAAAGAGAGCTGGTTCTTGCAAAGTAATGAAGGATTTTAAAGCACGAGTGAACTTTATTGAAACAAAAAATATTAAAAGTAAATTCTTGGATAAAAAATTTCTATGAAGGAATTACAGGCCTTGGTAATAAGTCACTTCAAATTGGTTGATTCATATGTAAATAAATTTCATTTGTTTAAGTTTTAATTTTTACACAAAAAATGTTTTAATAATGCTATTTGTATGAGACTAGGGTGATTTAATATCCAATGCAAAGAAATGCATATAAAACAACATTTCATTAGATAGAAGTATAAAGTTTTGCATTTTTGTCACAGACAATGTTCAATTTTTGATTGACTGTAATCATTCCTTTGATTTTTCCTTATTCTTTCTAAATTTGCTCTGTAGATACGCTGTTATGGAGGAGTTCAATCATTTGGTAGAAGAAGAAGGTCATTAGAGGTAGAGAAAAATGTGGTTGAAGATGAGGGCAAAGATGAGAATAAGAAAGATGAGTCCAAAATTGCTGCATTACTAGAGGAGTCACAGAACTCAACAATTTCTGCACTGGAGGAGAATGACAGCAGTATTTTAAAAGGTTTGCAGGCAGTCTTGTGAAGTGTGATATTATTATTCAGATAATTCTACTTTAAATATCAATATGAAAACTATGTTTATAGATTAAAAAAGTTACAGTAATAATAAAAATATTACAGTTTACGATTTAGCTAACTTTGCAAGTTTACTATTAATGGTTTTGAAGGTCTGAACTGAGTTGCACTTTGATTCAAATAGTTAAAAATACCAAAAACAACAGTGGTACATAAATGTTTTTTTAACGTTAAGATTTGGATTTTTCAAACACTTATTTACGACTGAATTTTGGAAAATGCATGCTAATATAAAAAAAACAGTCCAATTTAAGGTGAGAAGATTGTTACTCTACAGTTGAGTACCTTAAAATTATAACTAATACAGCCTTATACTTAGAATTGCTGAATGACAAAATTTCACCTATCTCTTGTCTGTAGATATCTTCTTTAAAACTGGAAGTATTTATCATAAAATCTGTAAAATAAGCTAGCAAAAGTATAAATTATTACTCTCATCTCTAGCTCTATCCTTCTATATTTGTAGTGATGAAATATGAGGAATGATTTCCAGATTCTCTTCCAAAAATTAGATTACAGTTCTGAGCAAATGCAAGAGATGCTTTGAAAAATAAGATATTATTTATGTCTGTGTACATGTGTGTGTGTGTATATACATGTATGTGCACACATTCAGACTATTGAGTACGAATTGCCCCTCTGTGTGTTCTTCACATTGACAAAGTTCAAATGCTTTCCCATTGTCGATGAAGCTGGCTGATTATCTCTCTGAGGACTTGAATTTGATCCATTGTGTTATACCCATTGTGAAATCTGACTTGTTCTCTGGGTTGGTCAAAATCTAGATGCTTTTGAAGGCACAGAGTAAGAATCTTCATGAACATTTGGTTGACAGTCAGAATCAGGTCAATAGTTATTCAAATCTTCCTTGCAACCTTTCTTGTGCTAATAAGCAGGACATGAAAATCATGGAGAGGATTTTTCCATACAGTTACCTGTTTCCTTGAATATTTCTGCTGTGATGCCATCATTTCCAAATGCTTTCATATCCTATATGTTTTGATTGCATGTCTCACCTCTTCTGGAAGAATATTTGGAACCTCTTTGGTGAGCATATTTCCTTCTTCATTTACTTCCTTGTTGGTAAATGGACCTTTATACAGTTTTACAATTAACTTCCTGCTATGGGTAATCGAACCATGTTCTCGCATCATTGCCACCAGCTGTCCTTTACCAATCGATAATGTTGCTTCATTTACTTATGACTTCTATTGTTTTCTCAATTAGTTCATAATTATATTTCTTCACATCTTCTGTGATGGACTTCCTTATAGTTTAGCTCTGTGAAGTGGATCATTTCCTTAGGATCCCTTGTCATTTTCATATTCCTTCCTTTCTTCATCAGCAACCTAGTTTTTTCAGATAACTATTTTTCTAACTGAACTTTAACACTTCTGCCTATTTATAGTGTGGTTTCGCTGAGTACCTCTATTAACTTTGATTCCGCTTCTTAGTCTTCTAGTGCAGTGGTTCTCAACCTTTTGTATCTTGCATCCCGCCAATTCTGTTGTCAAATAAACGCTGGCCTCACCATGATAAAAAGAAAACTTCATATTTTCCAAGAAATCAATATTTATATCAAATTAATTTTGGAATTGTATCAATCATTAATGGAAAATATTAACCCCTAAAGCCGGTCAAGATTTTTGCATGCACAGGCCCCATTAATCATAGTGAATTTGGCAAAAATCACTGTCTGCTATGTCTTATAAGCTGCTTTTTAATCTTGGTCAAATACAAATGAAATTTTATAAGAATTTAACATTATAAGAAAGTGTTTTTTTGAGCTTGGGCCAGCACTGATGACACAGATCATTGATTCCCTGGACTGTTATTTGATTTACAGCCATCCCTTGCATAGCAGCAGTCACTCAACAACTACATCTACGATGCTACAATATTGTAACTTTTTCGCTCTTGCAGTGTGCTCAATTCACAGTGGTGATGCTGGGACCAGTAGTTATGCATATCACTCCCAATATGTACTCAGCCTTCCTGCTTTGACTTTCCAAAAAACATGCTTGCTTTTCATGGAATAAATTAACATCATTATGTGAGAAATGTCTGTATGTCTAACTGCAGTATTCACCCATGTGTCCTGTGCAGAAGGGTCATTGATCTGATAGAATTAGTACAGTCCATCGGTGATATTGATTTTTGGGGTTGGTAACAATGGGGGTCAGCTTACAATTGGGTAAATATGATATATATATATATATATATATATATATATATATATATATATATATATATATATATATATATATATATATATTAACTAAAGGAAAGAAAAGGTAGTGATGAGGGTGGCAACAAGGTGTTGAGGGAAGCCCAGCGGACACTCACCAAGTTGAGGACCAAGCTGGCAGGCTGCTGGGGGCGTCGAAGAGACACGTAAAACACACGAACACAAAAACACACGCAAGCTTATCGGGCCTAAGCCCTTCTTCAGCGAAAGAGTAACGTAAAGTGACACACTGGGCGGGGAATGACAGGGTGATGTGGGAAGGTTGATGATTGGAGGAGGTGGGGAGTAGGAGGGGTGGATAGCCAATAAAGAGGGAGTGTGATGAGGTAGAGTCCGAATAGTTACAAAGTAACAAGGAAACATTGTAAGGGGGCTAATAGGGTTAGCAGAGGTTGAGGCCAGGCGGAGAGAAAGAGTCGAGAAGATGGATATGTGCTAGTTCCCAGTGTCGGAGAAGGGGGGCAGGAGTGTCATAGGGTAAAGCGCGAATAATCCTAACATTGTAGCAACTATTAAAGGGAACATTGTGGGTATTAGCATGTAATGCAACTGGGAGGGGGCGTCTGAGAGAAACGCTATTCCGGTGACCGTTCATTCGGATGTTTAACGGATTGCTGGTGTGGCCTACGTAAAATGCGGGACAAAGGGTGCAGGTACGGAGGTAAATGACGTTACGGGTGGTGCAGTTGCTTCTGGAGGTATATATATATATATATATATATATATATATATATATATACACACACACACACACACACACAGTAAAACCCCTATTTAATGAATCGCTGGGGGATTAGAATATATTTCACTAAATCAAGGTTTTCATTAAATGGAGGTTTTCAATTAAAATGAGTTAAATTTATCTTTTTTGCTTGTGTATTAGTTCCATTATACAATACCAGAATAAGGCCACTGAAAATGGTCTCTATAATAAAAATCTATTTTTCAATTTTGTATGTACAATACTTATATTAATACTTTTAAAATAAACATTTATAAACAAATTCCAGTGACAAACAAGCCTTATTGCTATTGAATATGAAATTTTCTGTAATGAATCATTCATATGATTACAAAAAATAATTTCAAAATTTTAAAAGTATTTTCAAAATTGACATAAATCTTGAAACAATTTTTCATCCCTCATTTAAAAAGCTTCATCATACAACATTAAATAGAAAATATTAAAATATATTTGGAATTTCACAAAAAAATATCAAAATTATTCAAAAACCAAGCATACATAGCTACAAGAAAATTATTTATTAAAATAGTCCAGCAAACTTGTTTGCTTCTTCTGGCAGGTGCTCTGAACATTCAGAACTTCTCGCTCCAAGGAATTTACATTTGATATAGTAGTGCTGTTCACATCAAAAGAAGTTAAATATCTTTGCACCACTTCAAGTGCCTGAACCGCTTCACCAAGTGTGGGAACTGATTCTTCTATTATTCTTACTATTATTTCCCGATGTAATATCTTATATTTAGGAAATGGATATTTCTGGTTTAAAAAAGTTTATTCAAAGCATAATTATCATATTTTATTATTTTTTGAAAATTCAGGAAAAATTGGGTTTAAATTTAAAATTCAAATTACAAAACTTATTTTTAAAATTTCCAGTTTTATTTTAGCTTTTATGATTCACATACAACAAAATCTGCATGGTCATGTTTCTTAGGTAATATTACTCCTTTCCAGTGTTCACAAATGACTAAATGAATGCTCAACATCATATCTACATATGCACATATATAGCAATGTTAAAGCGAACATATTTCATTTTGGGTATCAGAATCCAGCATCAATCCAAAACTTAACAATATCCACATTTTTGTTTAGAGGTGAAGTCCCTACTAAATTAGCTGCAAATTTGAATTTAATCTGCTCATTGACATTCTCATATACCTATATGCCCAAAAATTCAACATGATCATCTCCACCTGGGCCATTGCACAGAGTTATTAAAAGGATCTAATATGGATATCTTTCTCCAGAAAGCTGTAACAGATGTATGAGGATTTCCATAAATTGTATCAATCCATTTTGAAAAATTAACTCCCAAAACCTATTTTATAATCCCTGCTCTAAAACAACTTTAGTTGATATTTGCAGCAAAGGTGTTCAAAAATTAAAATTTTCGGGTTATTTTCTGGTATTACCCAAATTTGATAAAAATCATTCCGAGGGTATAAATGGGGTAAAACCCAAAATATTCATACCCTAATTATATTGTATATATTTTATGCATTAATTTGATCCATCTTATCTGAGAGATTACTTATAAAACTATATGGCTATTTAGATGTGACAACTAAAGATTCAGGTCTTGGAAATAAAGATATTGAAATGTCTACTGAAGTACTTGTGCCTACGTCATCTACTACCATAGCACCATCATCCACTGCAAAGATTCGTGAACAAGACTTGCCTAATGAACTGCCCCTCCAGTTACGGGTAAGGGACAATAGTTCTAGTGTATCTCTAAATATAATGTAGATAATGCTACTTTTTATGTATGCAAGAATGAAAGACAACAATAAATAACCAAATACATAATAATTAATACTATATCTGCTAAATATATTTCATTATCTCTGCAGCTTGTTGTTGGTGAGGACTCTTTACCAAAACTTTCCAAAGGAGGAGATGTTATGAACCGTGGTAAGAATAAAGTGCCAATCATTTCAGATCCAGCTCCACATCCTACTTTCAGTGATGGTAAGAACATTTCATAGTACTTTCAAGACATTTATAAAAATCTCTGTTATGGAAATTTAATTCATAATCGTGGTTAGCTGGTAACAATATCACTTCTCATATGCTAACTTATCTCAAAGTCAATATTGTGTCGGTTAAATTTACGTTTTCAATTTGATCACTACTCCACTACTACTGCGCATGATTTTTTCATTCAATTTAACTTCATTCACATACTATAAATACTCATGTATAAAACACACTTTTTCCAAAATTTTTGGGCTCATAAACAGGTGCCTCTTAACCTTTAAACGGGCCCCTCCCAAATTTCATGCATCCATGATGAATGCAACATTTGTCAGCAACTTCCAAACTAAGCGTGCCCATATGGGCAAGTCAGGCACCATACGGGACCCATTTTGCCTGCCCATAGGGGCAATTGTTTATGACAACCAAATGAGAATTTTTAAAATAATAATAATAATTCTCTTAATTGTTGTTCAATTCCTAGTTGATAGATATCAATATTGCCTATATTTGATTCCTAGTCAATTGATATCAATATTACCTATGTTTCATTATCATTTCTTACACATCCCCCCTTCCTCCTCTCTCTACACACTTCTCCATTTCATCCTCCTTCTGTTCCCCCTCCCTTACTCTTTGTTAACTTTTTCTGCAAATCATTATTTAAAAAATTCTCACTCAGTTGTCATATTACTTGTAAATGTGGATTACTTACATTTGTCCCCGGTCAAAAAATGAAACATTATCATATTTATTAAAACCGCTATAGTTGGATTATTTGTCCTTATATTCTTCTATCAGTGTAGAGTCCACAAATACATTTTTAATACAGCCTTTGTTAACAACATGATCCATACAAGGCGATAAATTTCCCATGGCGGTGAATTTTCTGTGGCGGTGAATTGCTGGCAGTGAATTTTCCATGGCGATGAATTGCTGTCGGTGAATTTTCCATGGCATTGAATTGATAGCGATGAATTGATGGTGATGAATTTTCCTAGACCAAAGTGGAACAGTCTTTCCATGTGTTCCTGCCCAATTCGTGCACTGATAATAACCCAAAATTATATTTGGAACAAACTACAGAGTTTCTATGAAAGGTGTAATGAAAATCAAATGCAAATATTTAATACATATATAATAGAAGCATGTTTAAAAAAGAGAAATTAAAATCCATGAAATTCTTTGTTTGGGATCCTTAGGGCACACCTCTTGTGCCTAGTGAATGGCAAATCTACCCTTTCCTTTGGCTGTCCTAGGTTGCTAGAATAAAATCGATGGACGAAACCTTTACTTTGAGGAAGTCCTTAATAACTGAAAAGGAGAGAATCACTCTGTAAAATAATTCCACTTTATTCAATAGAACCAACTCGATCAGTCTCAACTAAGATCTGTGATCATCAGGTATGGAAGCTAGGAGCAACACAATTATATATATGATAAAAGGAGAGAAGTGGAGGAGAGGAAAGCACAGAAGGGGCCAATGAATGGACAGGGTGAGGGAAAGGTTAAGTCGAGGTATGGGAGGAGGAGTGGTAATGCAGAAGATACAAAGTATGCAGCAGGGAATGAGATGGGGGAATAAGTTTATTAACAAGATGCAGAGTATTATCATTACTATGTAACAAAATTTCTAACTGCTCGAAAAGATTTAGTCTGGAGCCTTTGCTTTCAAAGTGATTGACCTCTGGGATAAAGTTGGAGGAATGGTTATTTTTGAGCAGGTGTTGGGCAAAGTGAGATTTAAACGAGTCTTGTAGAAAAGATTTTTTGTGTTCTGTATCCCTAGTTAAGAAATTTAACCGTTTGCCCTATGTAAATTGCGTGACAATCGCAAGTAAGTTTACGGACCCCACTCCTAAGTAGTATATAGTGTTTAGCTTTAGTGTTAGTTAAAATTTTTCTTAAATTGGTGAGAGTGTAGAAAGCTGGATGTAATTTGTCTCTAGGGATGTTGTTAGCAAGAAACTGGGAAATATTGTGGATATAGGGTAATTTGAACCAATGACGTTTGTTGTCAGGTGGCTGAGTATTGAACATGCGTTCTAGAGTTAATTTTCTCTGTTTCCTATAAAGGAGTGTGTCTATTAGAGTGTGTGAAAAATTGTTGGCGCTAGCTATTTGCATGACAATTAGTTCTTTGTTGAATTCTGCCTGAGAGAGAGGAATATGGGTTAACCGGTGTATTAAGGCGTGATAGGCAGCATGTTTATGTGGAGTGGGGTGGAAGGATGAGGAGTGAGTAGTTAAGCAGTATAAGTGGGTTTCCTGGAAATGGCAAATTGTAAGCTATGTGTATGTCTATGTATGGTTAGGTCAAAGAAATTGAGGGAATTATTGTTTTCAATCTCTTGGGAGAATTGAATGGATGGATGTAAGGTATTGAGGATAGACAAAAAATTGTCCAACTGCCTCAAGTATCCTTTCTATATACAAAAAATATTGTCAACATAGCGGTACCATACAACAACATTCTTAATGGCCAGTAAATTAGAGCTAAACAAAAAACAAGATTGTTCATAAAAATATCAGTAAGGAGAGGTGAAAGAGGGGAGCCCACAGCTAGTCCTTGTTGATGGTAAAAGGTCTTGTTAAACACAGAGTAGTTTTGGGTAACACACACTTTTATAAGCTCACACAGGGAGAAGATCACACTGGGGTAAGTGCCTGAAGAAATTATAATTTCTTCACAGAGATGGGGGGTCTCATGAGGAGGAACACTGGTGAACAAGTCTTTCACGTCGAAGGAAACTAATTTATAAGAAGGTAAAATAAACATAGCATTTAACATATTTGCAAAATCTTTGGAGTTTATAATGCCATATTTTTGGGTGTAAGCAGAGATACTAGTGAATGAGTCATTCAAGAAAGAGGCTAGTTTGTGAGCAGGTGCTGACACACTTCAAACAACAGGTCTGATGGGAATGTAAGGTTTGTGAATTTTAGATAGGCCAGAGAAACGGGGAGGTAGAGGATTCTTTTGGATTAATTTATGGCAACTTTTATGGCCGATTGGAAATCACTGGTTGGGTCTTTGTTAAGTATACTAATTTTGGTGCTGGAGAGAAATTGGAGGCACATATTTAAGTATACTTTCCTCTCCTTTTCCATATATATTTGTGTTGCTCCTTGTTTCCATACCTGATGATGATTAGATCTTAGTGAAAACCAGTCGAGTTGGTTCTATTGAATAAAGGAGAGTTATTTTAGAGTGATTCTCTCCTTTTAATTTAGGTTGCTAGAATACATATGCATCCTTTATATGAGAATAATGAATTTTACTGGAATTTTAGACCAGAAATCTGTCTTAAACAGAGGTACGTTCTATACACAGATATTTATGGTACCAAAATTTTCAGAAGAAGAAATTTAACTGTTGATTTTTAAAAGTGCTAACAATCACCCAAAATTAAATTTTTTAATTACTTCAACAGCCCTAAATGAACTAAGGATCAAATATCCACAAAAAAGTAATGCCTACACAGTAATTTGTGACACATCCATTTTATCACATGGTACAGAGTTATAAGTGTATACTTTTATCAGTGATCAAGGTAACTCCGGTAGTAAAAAAATGACGGATTAAACAGAACACTAAGGAATGCTAGAAAATGAAATAGTTTACTCAATCCTTTCATGGTTATCTAGTTAACTCAGCCATCAATTGATTAAAATGATAGTAAGAGCTCAATATTTCATTTTTACTTTTATTAGCACCTGTTCATTCACCAGCAGTAAAATGAATCATATCTTAAGCCACAAACAGACAAAGTGAGCTTGATGATTCATTTTAGAAAACAAGGCATTTTAAAAAGTTCTTACCACAAATGTAGTTGCATTGATCCTAAATAGATTTGTGGTAGTGTGTTTAAAGTTAAAATAAATGAAAAAGGAACTTGATTAAAAATTATATGAGATGGTTTTTTAAAAATTTTTGACAATGATCAAAATGTTGTTGTACCTTACTCTTGGAGAACACTTAAAATATTTTTAGTTTCATAAGTTAGTCAGATTTCATCTATGCAGACTGATAAATGGATTGAGAATCAGAAAAGGCAAGATTTAAAAATTCCTTGTGAAGTTTACTCTTTCTAGGTACAGTGGGTCCCTGTTATTCACCGGGGTTACGTACCAGAAAATGGCAGCAAATACCGAAACAGCGAATAACGGGGAATTTTTCCCATAAAAATACATTATATAAGGGGGGTTACATTCCGATTCACCACTAAAATCACTCATTTGGTGGAAAAAGGGGATTTTTCTCTCAAAATTTCATGTAGTAGAGGAGGTTAGTTTTCATCTTTTAAGGGAGATTAGATTTAAGTAGTTGCCACTATAACCTATGACATCCAAACTGAGAAAACAAGCCCATTTACAGACGTTCCAGTCATGAAAGGGTACAGTACATAAACTGAACATTTCCTAATCTTAATATAAATTAAAATAACTTAAAATTAAATAAATATGAATGGAAAACATGATGACAAGGATAAACATGGCACAATTCCAAAATAAAGCATATGATGCTGGTGCATAATAACACATACAAGATGGTATGTTAGGTCACTTCCTTACACTAGTTACAATGAGTAAAAAAGTAAAAAGTAACTACCAGCAAGATATATTCATTATCAATAGCAAAAAATAAACAAAATAGGCCAGAAAATAAAATGAAACGAGTTTAATGAGGGAGTCACTGTTGAATAAGTAGTGTGTGTGTCGACTTCTTACTCTGCCATGGTCCGAGTGACGAATAAGTAAAACAAAAAACCACAGATACCGAAACATTGTTCCATAATACATGAAAGATGAATACCGAATCTGCAAATACTGAGGACCCACTGTATAGCAGTAACCAAAGAAGATGGAATTTTCCTTACCTATGTGATTCAGCCTGTAGCTGCATTGTTTTTATCAAGTTTATTTGTTGATTAGCTTTTAATGCAGGTAATAATACACAATTTGGCTCATTACTCACCTTATTTTCCTCCATAAAGTGTATGCTGCAAAAATTAGCACTGGTAAGGGATTTTGCATACATTTTTTAGGAGGTCGATTCAAATAGGAGTATTTTGAATCTGCCCCTTTGGTTGTGCCTAACCAAGATATTACTTTAGGTTTGGCTGTATTTAGCTCAATTAAAACAAATAATCTCTCACAGACACTTAATTACCTGTGTATGAATACCAATAGTTTTGAAATAAGGTGTTACAATTATTTTTGTGCATTAGTAATAAATGGTTACGATTTAAAAATTTTGCAGTTGAAAACTGTGGAGAGTAATTCAGTGTCTCATGATACAAAAATTCGAACATCTATTTTTAACCAACTCAAATATTTGAATACTGGCTACTCAACTGATTACAATAATTTTATTAAAAAATAAATTCTAAATTCAATCTCATTTTCATAATCTTAAGACCCTATTACATAAACACTTTTGTTTTAATTGCACATATATGTACATTGACAAAAATTGCATACTTATGTAGAAGTTTTTAAAAAATTGTTAAATATAACATCATGTTCAGCTGTGAGATCAAATAACTTGCTTTCAAGAAGTACTTAATCTTGTAACGATTATCATTTGACAGGTGAGGAATATGAAGTAGACAAAGGATGCAATCAGAAGCCTCTTCTTCTCACTGCTCTCTTCATCACCATCTCTCTCAACATTGTTTTTATTTTGACATTTGCAATGTTTTATCGAGCCAAAAGGAGGCAATGGGCAAAGCTGACAGGGGCTCAGCCCCTTCACCGTCCTCCCCACTTTACCCCAGAAGTCCTCTTCCGCAGCGTCTATGACCGCCTCCAGCCTGCACCAACTACCTTCTCTGCTACCCTCGGGGCCATGTTAACCACCCCACTGCCTCAGGACATCTCCCCATTGCCCAACCATGGCTCTTCCAAGGAACATTCTCTACATTCAAGAAGGAAATGAATAACTGTGGCTACTCCAACTCTTCTTTCTGATGCCCATTTGAGGAAAAAGTGTTCCTAGGGCAAAAACAAGAAAGGAAGGCAACTAATGGACCTTTTTTCCTTGGTGGTGGGATAACTACCTGAGAAAGAATTTCAGTTTTTATAAGAGCATTATGATATCTTCGGTTTGTTATTTTTATCAACAAAATCAAGGATGTAGTACATGTATGGATTTAAAACATTTAATGAATTTTAGGATTTTTGTCATACTTTCAACCTATCATTTGCACCTTCTAAGGTTTTATTTATAAACTGTAAGAGTATTTATTAAGTAGATGTAGGAGAATAAGACACTTTTAGATACACATATTGGTAATTTGCCTTAAGAAATTTAAAGGTTTCAAAAATTACTCTCCAAAGAAATAGGCTGCTTTAAAATTTTAACAATTGTTTGCTTCATTAATTATTTATTTTGAATAATTTTGGGCCTCTTTATAAATTCTATCAATATCACATACTGCATTCAATTTATTAGATTAATTTACATGCTTGTGCTTTAATTTAAATTATAAGTTATATCTCCTTAAAGTATATATTCTTGTATAATTTAACCAATATACTTTTTATCCTGGTAAGCATCAATCTTATGATTGTATAAGATAATTTGATGATCCATTTATGATCTTTTCTCAATCTAATGTTGTAAATAAATTCCAAGAAATTGTGTTTTTCATATGTTATTTTGCTATTTATTTCATAGTAAGTACTGAATAATAACTAATCAACAAATTTGCTGGATTCATGAAAAGTCTTAAGAAATATTTCAACAGAAATTCAATTTATTAATTGTTAGAAATGTCAAGCCCATAGAAAAATGAGCTGATTCTGTTGTTTTAGACCAAAACAATATTACTACAAACTGCTTAGCTTCTCATTGGTTTAGTTTCAACCGAAAATTTAAGATGTGCCAGAGATAGTAGAAAGAAGTGTCAATCCTTAATCCCTCATCATGGAAGTAACCACCCATGAGGGAGGCCCTATTTGCCGTTCTTGCCATGCTGTGGTTCCAGCACATTCTGTCAGAAAATAATTTTTTATGTCTCTCCCATCTGGTCTTCTGAGTAATAAAGAACACTATTGTCTTCTAGGATTCTCTCACAGTCATCTCTTAAGAGCACATTATATATCAATCTTAACAAAAAAAAAGAATGAACCATTTTTTCCTCTCTCTTTGAGAGTTGGTTGGAGTGAGCATGCATGGTCATCACTTTAGGCTGTTGTTTCATTTTTGTTTTGCTATCCTTCATTAACAACTGATTTGTGTTACTCTTAATTAAATTCTGAGTCAGCCAGTATGAACTATACCACATCTTGCCCCATAGCCTTCAGTCAAAAAATTGTCAAAAAATTTCTTTCGAGATAATAAATCGAGACACCCTTGCTATCACAGTCACTATCTGCAAAGGATTGGAGTTGGGTGTGTGTAGTTCTTTTTTGACAGAAGAAGAAAGTGAAAATCTACTTAAGATTTGGTTTTTGGATCCCTCACAATCTAGGGTGTGCATTATATACAGGGTATATGAAGAAGTTGGGATTTTTTGGCAAAAAGTATGTGTGCATTATACACGAGTATATAAGGTATATAGGGTACTGTTGCTTTTATTATTTCTGCATTTAAATCATAAATGTCAAAAGAGGGAGAATAATTAGACCTGCTATAACAGTAAGGACTTCTTTTTCTGTCGTCTTCAGAAACCATTGAATTTGGTGCTGGCAAGATCTGGAGGGGGGTTATATTTTTTGTTAGTTCACTTTTTAATAATTTTACTGTTTTGAAAATACTTACTAAAAGTTTCAGCAATCAGCTTGGGATCACTTATGATTTTCCCACAATTTAGTTCAACTAGTTTAGTTTTTTAATAGGCTTGAATTGAACATTTTTGTTAACTATATCCCAAGTAGTTTTATTTGTGGCATATATAATTTGATTTGTATTAAATAGAGATTTTTTAGTCTTTAACAGGTTGATGTAATTAGCTATGGCTGGCTATCTTATAATTTATTTCCAGTTCCTGATTTGTTAAATCATTTTTATATTGTTGATACAGTATTTCGCAGGTCTTTATATTCATATTCATCCAACCAGTTGATTTTGAGGAATAAGCAGTGGTGGCTCGTGTATAGGCACTGCGGAACTGCAGCACCCCCTATTTCCACTTGATATTATCAATAACATTTAATATAATGAGTCCTTTTTTCTTTATTTTTGTAGTACAATATATATTCCTTAAGCTTAATGTCAGTACTTCAGTAGCCATCCCCCAGTTTATGAAAAAGATACAAAAATCTTTGTATGGAACTGTGCGCTTCACAGTGCCAGCGACATGGTGTTTGACTGTTGTGCGCATGCGCACATAGGAGGGGGTGGGGAGGAAGGCGGGACTGCCAGGTAGAGAGAGCACTGTTGCTCTCGCAGTGCCGGCTCTGGCGTGATGGTGGAAGGAAGTTTTTCTTTACTCAGCGTGTGTTGTGCTTAAAAACCGTGTACCATATTCTTGAATGTGATAAAGTGTAGAAGAGTGTAGAATTAGATTATTATTCTGCTTCCAGCTATTCTATTTGATTCATTTTTTTTCGGTTCTTTTATTTAACAGAAAACTTTAACCATGGCCTTGCACCCCCAAGAAATAAGTTCTGTGACTAAGTGAACTTCAACAGCTTAAGTTATCACAGCTATCTCTCCATGAGAAAGTTACAGTTAAGAAAAGAGGTCGTTCAACACCTGATATTCTAATATCTCAGCCAGGCAAAAGCAACAAGAAATATATTCGTAGCTTTAATTCTGAATGATACCAACGGAAAAGTTGGCTTTGCGGCTGTTAAGTAAAAAATGCACTGTTTTGCTTCCCGTGTTTGCTGTTTGGAGGTGATGTACCGTGGACAAAAGATGGTTTTAGAAATATAAACAAAATGAAAGAAAAAACTGAAAAGCATGAGAAGTCAAAGAAGCACGTTGATAATGTTGTTTCACTGTCACTTTTAGGAACCGTAAGTATTAAGGAGAAACTTAGTGAGGCATACAGACTTTCAATCAATGAGCATACTATAAAAGTTAAAAAGAACCGTGAAATTTTGTCCAAAATAATAGACTGCATTTACTTTTGTGGAAACTTTGAAACTCCCTTACGTGGACATGATGAAAAAGACGATTCAGTAAATCCAGGGGTATTTAGAGGATTAGTAAATTTTGCATCTAAATTAGATTCAGATTTGAAGAATCACTTAGAAACCAGTGCAGTCTTCAAAGGTGTTTCTAAGACCATTCAGAATGAGATACTTGACTGACTGCTACAAATATACCATGAGGAGATAAGAACGGAAATTAGAAAAGCTTCCTTTGTAGCTGTCATGGCTGATGACACAACAGATGTTTCGGAACACACTCAAATGGTCCTTGTTCTACGGTACGTATTGAATGAAGAAATATTTGAGCGTTTTTGGGGATTCTTTATTCCAGAAAATCAAACTGCAGATGGCATATCAAAACGTATTTTAGAACAATTGGACATAATCCTTCAAGGAAATGGACAAAAACTGATAGCTCAGACATTTGATGGTGCAAATGTCATGAAAGGCAAAAAAGCAGGAGTTCAAGCAAAAATAAAAGCAGTTTATAGTAATGCACATTTCATTCACTGTTATGCACATCAACTTAATTTAATAATGAGAAATGCAGCAAGTATTACACGAAACGCAAGAATATTTTTCTCTAACATTCTGGCTATTCCAACATTCTTCTCAAGATCACCACAATGTGTGTCCATTCTCAAGAAACATATGGACGTCAGTATTCCACGTCCATCCTCTACAAGGTGGAATTTCAACATACGGACCATAAACAGAGTTCATGAAAATTTGCAACCTTTAAAAAACTGCCTTACTGAAATTCAGTCAACATCAAATGCAGATCAAACCATTGCAGAAGCAACAGGAATTTTAAAATACCTGAATGATGATAATTTCAAGTTTTGGTTAGAGCTTTTTCATCAGATTATGCCTCATGTTTAAATAATTTACAACCAAATGCAATCTCGAGAAATTAGTGTGTTTAAAGTTAATGAATATATAACAAATTTCAAAACTGCTATTTTAGAATTGAGAAACTCAAAGTACTGTGAGAATCCTTCAAAGACACTCATGGCAGAAGCTAAGGAAGTGTGTGACTATATATGTGTTGATATAATGGACAGATATTCTTCCACTAAACACTTAGTAGCTGCTAAATTGTTCAACAAGAAATGCTTCACTAGATTTAAGAATGAACATCCCACAAAAGAGATAGTACTGACCACTGAAGCTTATCCCATGATTGACAAAGAAAAGCTTGAAACTGAACTAAAAGTATTCTATTGTAGGACTGATATTCATGAATATTGCAAATTAATTGAGCTGCTGAAATTTATCTTGGAAAATAATCTAGATGATGTTTTTAGTGAAATTACGAAACTGATAAAAATCCTCTTGACAATTCCCATGACTACATCAGAGGCAGAGCGCTGCTTTTCAACATTGAAAAGAATAAAAACTTTTTTTAGAAGCACTATGAATTCGGAAAGACTAAATGCGCTTTCAGTACTTTCAATGGAGAAAAATTTCCTCAATTGTCATCCAGAGGTCAAGGAGAAAATTATTGAACTTTTTGTGCAAATTAAAACAAGAAGAATGGATTTCATTTTTAAATGAATAGATCAAGCTTGAACTGTAACAATTTAAGTTAAAGTAAGTAAAAAATGTTTGGTTTTTTTTGTTAAGATTTTATCAAGTTCCTGAGTAAATTTTCTTTTTATACATGTTTTTTTCCTTTTACACAATTTTAAAACAAAGGCTAAAAATTTTCTGGAGCAGCACCCCCACTAATTTTAGCTACGAGCCGCCACTGGGAATAAGTATAATGATTAACTAGTGGTAAGATAGTGTTTATACATTCTAGTAATATGCAATGGAAGGCTTTGAATTTCTCATTTCCTGAATAAGCAGAATTCAGTTTTCCAGTCTAAAACTGAGAGAAGGTTTTGGAGGTTTTTCAGTGAATTAGAGGTCTTTTTTAAGCAATATTCTGTTATCTACACTACTTAAGTTCTATGTCTAGACTAATTCCCAAATGGTCAGATTGATAGCTGGATGTGAGATGAGTGAAAAGTGGAGCATTTTGTTATATAATCACATTGTCAATATAAGTGATAGCATTTATAACTATCCTGATGAGTTCATTTACAGACCAGCACAAACCATAAGACAGTAGTAAATCTTTAAATACTAAAGTTTCTGCAGTGTCACAAAAGAAATCAATATTAAAATCACCTATTACAAAGGGTTTAAATGAGCATAATAATTTACTTAAAGGATCTTGATTTTTTACAAAAAAGTAATAAGATCACCTTTTGGGGATCTGTAAATAGAACATATGATGATATCAAATGACTTATGAGTAATACCATATTTACCTGAGTCAAAGACGAGGTTTTTCCGAATTTCAGTTTGCAAAAATCAGGGGTTGACTTAAATACGGGTATAAAGTAGGGTTATGCATTTAATAGATGTTTTTTTTGAACATATGAATTGAAGATAAAATAATTATATCTACTGAAAATTTTCATTGAAAACTTACAATCCAGGTTTAAATTAATACAGTATTATTTTTTAAATATGAAAAATGATTTTTTTCTCAAAAAAAATTTGTTACAAACCTTTTCAATGAATGAACGAACTATACCTATACTGAATAAATGTTTTAGAAATATATGCTGAATACATACATATGACGTGTTATTTAATGAACTAAAGAACTAGGTATTGAATTTTATTTTCGGAACGATGACTTTCAGTGAACAAATATTGTGTGAACGATTCCCTAAAGTGAACTAAACTTTCCTTGTCTATTGGCAAATATCATTTTGCAAATGTCAAAACAAATGACAGCATAATTAACCAAGATTACATTCAATAGTTTTACGCCATAAATTCTTTAATTGTGATTTTGTCTTGCATTCCTTTTAAATACGTCACGCTCGACCTTAAAATGGCTGATCATGTAGAGATAAGGTAATGCTGATGAAACTCCAGGATTCTTCAACATGCCATTATACAGTCAATGAAAAAGGTGCAAAATCTGCGATAATGAAAACGATAGGTAAGGAAAAAACACGAGTTACAGTAATGTTGGCTGTTTTAGCAGATGGATCAAAATTACCACCATATGTTGTCCTATAACGAAAAACAATGCCCAAGGAACAAATGCATACTGGAATAATAGTTAGATGTCATGAAATTGGATGGGTGTCAAAAGAACTTATGAGAGATTGGTTAAACGTTGTCTGGAATAGAAGACCAGGAGTACTATTAAGAAAAAGAGGGATGCTTGTATGAGATGCATTCAAAGGACACAAGCTTCTGAAGTTAAAGATTCAATTAATGCAATGGATACTGACCTTGTAATAACACCTGGAGGAATGATATCACAACTTCAAGTTCTTGATGTTTCGGTCAACAAGCCATTTAAAGATAATTAAAAGGGTTTATAGTCTGAGTGGTTATTGAGTAGAGATCACCCTATAACCCCAAAAGGAAACCTAAAAAATCTACTATTTCAATGCTCTGCTAATGGAGCAAGGCATCATGGCAACAGATAAATACTGAAGTATGAGTGTATTTATGAATTGCTGCTTATGCCAAGGATGGAAGTGAAGATAATGTTTTGTGGGAGTCTGCGAACAAAGTTCAGAATGATAAAGATAGTAAAAGTGAGAAAAATGATGAATAGAGCATAGATAGTGATGATGACTGATGTAATAGTTGGTAATTGTGCTAGTTGGTGGAATTTTTAATTTTGCCAGGAATCATTTGCAATTAGATCATACATACTTTTTTCTGTTCTCACGGTCCAGAAAAATGGGGGTCGTCTTGAATTCAGGTAAATATGGTAAGGAACCATCCATATATGATGTCATGCACCAAGGGGGGTCCAACTTGTGTGACAATGGGGAGTAGAGGGGTTTTGAAAAATGTGACATCACAAAACAACATCACACATGACAAACTCTTCAAAATTTGTATTAATGTCAGGTGCAATTTGTAACCAATCTTCTTCATTTATCACATCTATGTCTGCATCAATTTCCATATCATTACTACAATTGAACCCCACTTTCTGGAAACAGTTGGATATTGTTTCAGGCGTTACTGAATTCCACGCAGCTGTTAGCATATGCATTGCTTCAAGAATATTGAGTTTTAACTCATGGTTCATCTTCATGTAAGATACTGCTTTCTGCACTCAAGCCTTACTGTACTTCGCTTCCATGAAGTGTATAATGCCCAAGTCAAGTGGCTGCAAATGACTTGTGCAATTTGAAGGGAAAAACCACCTTAATGCTATGCAGAAATGTTGTATCTGGAGGATGTGCCAGACATTTATCAATGAATAAAAGAATTTTTCTATTTGAAGCTCCCATCTTTGCATCTACCAACCTCAAGAAAGTTTTAAAAAGGTCTGTTGTCATCCAGGCATTTTTGTTATTGGAATATTTGCATGGCAGTGTCCGTACATTCATAAAAGACCTTGGCCTGGCATATTTCCCCACCACTAGAGGTGGTGACTTTACACTGCCGTCTGAGTTAGCACATAATAAAGCAGTGTAACGAGACCAGACCGATAACAGACTTTGCTGTTCATTTTATTTTGTTTTTGCGCGCAGCCAACAGGGTGCACGTCAGTTCTCTCTTCTCTTGTGGAAGCTTACGGAGTGTAGTGTGCGCCCCAGGCGATTAAAGGTGTTTGTGTTTTTACACGTAACTTTCATTTGTGCCCTTTCCTCTCCGAGAAACCCTAGCCCGTCACAGCAGTAATTTCTTTCTTTGCTTTTCTTCCCTCCATGGCATGGGTCTCCTCTTTTAGCAAGTGTTTTCGAAGGAAGAAGGTTGATGAAAATGCCATTAAAAATGTTATTTGGTTTGTAGTCTTCTAAATGCCTCAACAATGATACAGTCTTCCAGTAATCAACTGTGTCTTTATCAACACTAGCACTTTCCCCACAAAGATTTTTATATGCGAGCCCATGATGCTTTTTAAACCTATCCAACCATCCATTTGAAGCCTTGAAGTTTTCAAGTTTTAACCACTCTTGATAGCTTTCTCCTTCATCAATGTGCCATTGATCGGAAGGTTGGCAGAATGCATTCCATCAAACCACTCTTTCAACGCCTTTTCCTTTTTATTTCACAGAGAAGATTTTGTTTTTTTCTTTTATTTGCTTCACCTCCGCATTTCACTTCTTCATCTAGAATGGTTTGATTATTTTTCATAATGCAGGATAAAGATGGCAGTGAAAGATTAAATTTTCACGCAATCTCTATCGCTGCCATGTTTGGATTATTTTCCACTTCATGAATAATTTCCACTCTTTCCATTATTGTCAGCTTCTTCCTTTTAGTAGCCATAATGATGGGATAACAATAAACAAGTGAAATAACACAATAAAGAAATACCATTGACGAAACTTAATAGACATGTAGAGAACACAAAATGAACAGAAAGTAATGCCAAAACTGGGCGACCACGCTAAGCAACTGGCAGCTTCCTGGAACTGCTCCATTTACAAGCCACCACTGGCGGCATGGCATGAGGCGGCGTTGCATTAAGGTAAGCTCCCACTGTTGCACGCTGCAGTGCAGCGTCACTCCGCATGATTTTTTGACCTATTCAGGCAGAATGCTCCATTCTGCCTAAATAGGTCGAAAAATCTCTGGCTTGGATGGAACACCACCAACGAAGTGCCCTACCTGCTGACCAGAACCACTTCTGTTGGGGACAAGATGTGGAAATCGGCATGGCTGTTCTTCGAACGTCTGCACGAGAAAGTTCCTGTGATCATCCGGGAGCTTGCTGCCATGGAAGCCTGCCCCTGGGACATCTATAAACACCTGCACACCTCAACCGATCTCGAGGAGGATCAGCCTCCCTTGAAGAGAAGGCACCGTTAACTGAGCCTCAGGTTTGCTCCTCCCAAGGAGGGACACTTAAGGATGAATCTCCCGTCCCCCACCGAAGATCCTTAATGTTGAAATTGTGGCTGATGGCCTTCTACTGAGGATGAACAACACTGAATGACTTGACCCATTCACACTCGTGCACGCATATGTGCATTTTCTGCTACAGGAAGGTTCGCGGCACTATCTAAGCAGTGAATTTTGTGACATTGTGAAAGACATACACTTGCTTGTGACAGTGCTTAATGAAGAAATAATAATTGTTGCCCTGTTGTGCGAGGAAGAAGAGAAACGGCTACGACGTGAAGAAAACCGAAGAAGTATAGAGACAACAAGCACAAAGAACTGACTAGAATCCTGAAAATGGCACAAGTTATGTGATGATGGAAGCAAGCAACTCCTACTAACAATGAGTCAAAATTCTTCGACAACTGTGGGCACGCGTGCAAAACCCACTCACATTGAAGTGCAGCAAAGAACACCCTTGCACAGTAGCATAAAATATTGTTTCCGCACATACTGCTGCAGAAATGTTGCAGAGGCATGCATGCTCCGGCATTAGTGGAAGCAGGTTCATTTAATAGCATGGAAAGAATATTTTCTACCATGCTGTGCATCAGTGGGAGCCTACCTTTAGATGATGTGAATGGCGTGTCATTTTTGCACTAAATGGAGGTATGAGTATTGAAAAGTCAATTTATTTTTACACTACACTATTCACTAAATCAAGATTCACTAAATATGGGAAAATAATACATTGTTTATATAGGACTTGGGCCGGGACCAGAAAGAATATTCACTAAATATGGGAATTCACTAAATGCGGGAACATTAAATCGGGGTTTCACTGTATAATTATTATTCATAGCTAGTTATTTCTTTAAAATAACTACATTAAAAATAATTATCACTTCACTACTTAGCAATGTTTATGAAAATATTTAAATGAAAAAATAATAACCAATTTTTCAAAATAAGCAGCTCAGCTAGAAGATAATTTAC
The DNA here is from genome assembly GCA_028673005.1 of Tanypteryx hageni. Taxonomy (NCBI): domain Eukaryota; kingdom Metazoa; phylum Arthropoda; class Insecta; order Odonata; family Petaluridae; genus Tanypteryx; species Tanypteryx hageni. Next base: position 211,777 of record CM054120.1, on the reverse strand, counting down.
AGCGTCAGTAAAAAGCTGTCGACTAGTCTGGCACACTATTCGCAGTAATAATTTAAAAACTTTAAAATGTTCTGGAGATACTTGTGGATCCAACCTCCCATTTTCTATTTATCGAAATACTTTTTAGAATTATTTACTTCCTAGTTCCATCTTCTTAACCTGGACAGCAATATGTAAAGAATCAACTACATTTATTTATCATATATTGAACTTTTAGGCAGAAACGATTATTTAAAGTTTTCTAAATTTCCTCACCACGTGTTACTGCATCATTAAAAAAAATCTTTTTAGCAGTTTTGTGGATTCTTAAATTTCAACCTCTTCCCTTGAATTGACTAAATGTACTACTCGTGCACTACTTATCAGATTCAGATGGTGCACTGGAAGTGATGTAACTGTTTTTTCCAGTGATGCCAAAATAAATTATAATTTAGCACAATTAGATTAATAAGAATGAACAAAACTAATTCTTGATCGTGAAATTTTTAATCATATTTACAAGATAATTAATGTGAGGAAAAATTATTTACAAATTTATAATCTTTACGTATACTTAAATTGAAAAAAGATAATTTGCAGATGAAATTCTTCAGTTTATACTTTGGCAATTTTCCCTGCATTTAGCAAAACCATTAATAACTTAATAAGAATTCGCCATGGGATATGTGTATATAAAGTATGAGGACAAATGTAAACATTGAAATACAGTAAAAAACCAAGAATTCTACAAAAATAAATAATGCAAGTACATAATAAAGCTATCACATACGTAATCTGATTGCTATACATTGTGTCAGTTTTCTGCAAAAAAAAGTTGGTATCTTTAAAACTAGATTAGCAGAAAATCGATCACATTGCTAAACCATAAAAATGAAACGGGATTGAAAAAAATAAATTTGTGTCACCGGATATTGATGGAATAAAGCGATCTTAAGATCCTATGCAGACAGGCATAAGCTGTCACCGGATATTGTACAGAAGACAATGTTAAGGGAATTTGAAAATTTTCAATGATCTTCGTGTTTCTGCCAAAAGTCAAAATAATTTCCACCATCTTAATAAAATTATACACATTTTACAAACAAATGTGCACTTATTATTAATTTTTTACTATATCGTTTTCATAAAAATGCTTCAATTAAAAATTCTTGTATTAGTAATTACCTTCTGAGAAAAAGAGGACAAAAGAGAACAGATTCTCAAGAAAAAAAGATGAGCCAAAAAAGAGGACCTCTCTTAAAAAGAGACATTCTGGACACCCAACTCGCATGCCATGTAAAATTGCACACATGCCATGTATTTGTCATCCCTGGTCTATACCAACAGTTGCCAAGAGAAATTTTCAAAGAAAAGTACCTAAATTGATACTGAAATCTAGAAAAAGCTACTAAGCTCAGATCACCTAGCATCTTTCATTGGCATGACAGCCTAGTAAGAATTATATTTTTTAAGCAAGCAGATTTTATTTTTAAATATCAACAAGCTAAATTCCAAATTACGTATGCTTTTACCTCTGGATAGAAATTATCTGCTGAATATGGCTATGTTGAGTAAGAGTTAAGAACATTAGCTTGTATTTGGTAGTTTTAACAAGTTTCAGTAGCTTTTTATATACTTCAAAAATTTCTCTCATTGCCTAACAAATCAGATATAAACCATAACATATATATGGTGCACAAATCTATAGAAGTGATCTCATTAATGCCCCATCTATTGAGAGGAACCTTTGGCCTTATTATTATCAAGTGAAATCCTTTATTTTGAACATAATTACAGATTAAGAACAAATTAGCTTTTACAATTCATATTATTTAGTTCAATAAATGAGGAAGTAAAATAAATCTTTTTAATTTTGAATTATCAGATACAACCTGTGTAAAACTGACTCCATGTCTTGAATGATATTGCTCAGTTGGAGCTTAATTCTAGCAGACTTGGCTTGCATGTATGATCATGCTTTCATTTATTCTGATAGATGATTTTTAAACATTAAAATTTTATCCTATATATAATGCACTAATGTATATATAATTAAACTTAGCACATAACTACAGCATTTACAGATAACTTTTTGATCATTTTCTTTATCTCTATGAAGTCCCTAATAATTTTTTAAACACCATATTGAAAATTAGGGTTCTGTTTTCATTACTGGGAAGAAAGATAAACAAGGAAACATTAGTGCTGACAACACAGAGAGAGTGATGAGAAATGGAACTAGTACATGGCATATGCCTACTTGGCATGTCTACTCAGCCTGCAGCATATTCCTACTTCATTCCCTGAGTTGGGTAAGTTTGGTTAGGTGGTATTGGTTTCCTCCCATGTTTGCTGTACCCTCTCCTCCCTCAGATTGTGACAAAAAGCAGAGTGGAACACATTGCAAATTTCTGGAAAGTTACATGGAAGAGTTCATGTGGAGACACCAGCTGGGCAAGGAGGATGCTTTCGATTGAATCCTTCAAGATATCGCAGCTTTCAGTCGTATGGATATTGCTTCATGATCTTTCATGCCATTTATTTCACATTTGTTATTTCATTCTAATAAATACTATTACATGTTAATCCTTACGTATGTTCTTTCATTACATACTTTGAAATGCTTCTTATATTTAAGTTTGACTGCTCTTTTGCCTTTCCCCCTGGTAATTCCATTTCTCGTCACTTTGTCAGTGTTGCCAGCACTAGCATCCTCTTGTTTACATTTCCCCCCAGTTATTCGAACAGTACCATAATAAGTCATTCATAGAGGGGCCAGATTTCAGTTTTTAAAGTACAGGATACAATCTCTTTATGCCAGGTGTGATATTAAGGAATTTTAAATATTTTTTTAAAACTCATAACTTGGCAAGAGTTTATAATAAGAAATAAACATGATGTATGTTTAATAAATCATATGATAATCTAAGCATCTTTTAAGACAATGAAATATAGGAAAATCCCATTTGTACGGGCAAGGATGTGCCCCGACATTTTGCCATCTGAGCCAAGATATAATATGATGCCCCTTCATTTCTAGGCATTCTCTACAAAAAGTAAACAAAGAATACCTTATGGTCAGGTTGTGTCCATCTGCATGTTTCATCTGAAAAACCACTAAGGGGATGTTCAAGATTTGGTATTTAGGACATAAGGTCAAAGAAACTAAGAAAATGATATAAATGGTTTACGTAGCCTAATCGGGAGTGCCACTTTACTGGAGACAAATGAACTTTCAGTCATATCTCATAAAATATTAGTTATAACTAAAAAGTCTTCAAACAACTTTGTAGAACTAGTCAAATAGCATATGTTTTGTTCAGTACGTTTTCATCAAAGGAGTAGCCGATTTCAAGAAAATCAAACTTTAAATTCACTTAGAACTTTAAAAAATTTTGTTTTTTAATTATTGTCAACAAAAACAATCTTTGTGGCAACTTAAGTAAACAATATCTGCTGTAAATAATTAATTAATTTTCTTTCCTGTGCAAGCAACATTTGGTAAATGAAGGGAAATGAATTATCTACAATGGAGAAAGGAAAGTATATACACCTATTTTCTTTAAGTATATACTACGTGTCAGTGAAAAGAAATGTGTAATTTACAATGAAGGAATGAACGTGAACAAAGACTATATTACTACTATTTGAATGAGGTATGTTTTAAATAATTGTCGAATGTTTTATTAATTACAACCGATTAGAAAATAAATCAGTGCATCAAAAATTCATTATTTCCTTGACATCACTACTGGCATACCATATTCCAGTTCTTAGACATACTAAACCATTTATATTTTTCGGTATGATTGCATAAATTGTAAAGAATGCCTCTGCCTTGCATGTATGCATGCATGTGTGCATCTTTCCTTTCTCTTGTTTACTCATGTACCCTAGTTGCTGAAGATAAAAAGCAGAAGTAAAATGAAACTTACCTGAATTGTAATGCTATACACAAGAATGTTCAATAGAAGTGTGCTGGCTCCTCTGCTCATCATGTGCACACTGAGGAGTTAATCTACAATGATATCACAGCGCAGCCCAAGATCAATTTAGTATAAATGCTTAAAAGACTTCTGTATAACTTTTTTGAAAAAAGATATTCTAGAGATAAACAATATTTTAAAAAACAATGCTTATGGAATGATTTTCATTGTAGTCTTATTTTGGTGCCTGAGGTTATTGCCTCACCATGGCTCTGTGTGCAGGATTCTGGAAACCCTAGTCATGCAGCTATAGTATAACATTTATCGAAATTATTAGTACCTTTTCCATCAAGCAAATATATTTTTAATAAATTAAATGTTTACATTGTTAATAAGTTTACTATAAGAATTCCTGTTCAGATTGCAATAGTTGCTTCTTCCGATTTCTATAAATATTGATTAAATATCTTGGTTAGCTTTTCTTAGGGTTCAGTTTATTTTATTTATTCAATATTCATTACAAAGTCTATTGTACATAACTGTTTCATAAAAATAAAAAAGGTAATAATAATAAATGATATTTTATTTCTTAGATTAAAAGAAATAGAATTCATCAAGAAAAAATGACTGTTTATTCTACAATTTTTGTATAAATATTATGATTAGAAACTAACACTATTTTCTTAAAAGAGAATTCATTCTGAGACAACACATTAATATGTTCTGTACTTAGATCTAAGATGTTTAACTATCACAATATTATATGAACTATTCTACCAAGGATTTTGTTCAACATAATTATAGGACTGATTTTAAAATAGTTTAAGACATGTTCTTGTCATTATCTGCCTCCTTTGTAGTTAACCATGTCTTATTCAGCAAAGGCTTTACAGCTTTGTTATACAAATGGAGGAAATGCAACCGTGCCATCAAGTGCTTAGTCCGTACTTTCTCAATTAACCAGGTACCATAAACCTACAATGAAATTTAATAAAGAACTCCACTTAGTGCATCATAAGTAACATATAAATGAATGTATATTAACTCTTGGCTATCCATAGTAGCACAAATTACCGTATTTACTCGCATATAAGCTGCCACCGCATGTAAGCCACACCCAGGGTTTTTCAACATCAAAAATGGAAAAAAGTTTTTAGAAAGTCAATATTCTTTCTCTGCTGACTTTGCCCAGATCAAACTCAAGAAATCCATAATTTATTCCTCTTCTTCACACCTGCTTCTAATAAGTAAGCAAGCGAAGAAAAATAAAGCAGAAAAAATACCATACTGCATTGTCCTGAATATAACATGATGATTTTCCCAAAAAATTAAATTTTAAAAGTAGCCCCCGCGCTATATTCGAGTGCATACTAGTGATTATAAATATCCTAAAATCGTGTTTTGAAAAATCACCATACATTCCACATGTCTGTTTATGAGATACAATACTTGTTACATTGTAGACACATTAGGCGTACGTTACATTGTACTTGAAAAGCGTTCGAGGTGAGAATAGATCAAGTTCAGTCAGTGGCTCAACCCCGCTAATTTATTCTGTATTACCATAAAAACACCAAATTTACTCGGTAACACAGTAATTTGTGAGCACTAGTGTTTGTGCAGAAGTTGATCTGAGTTGGATCTAACCAATCAAATACCTGGAGACTACATTGTAAGCTCTGCAAGAGTCTAGAAGTAATAATTAGGCAAGGCGGCCACTTCAAACATTGCGAAAAGATACTATGTATTGAAAATATCGCTCCAATCTTGATTCTGTCCATATTGCATTCTAAAGGAAATCACGAGATCTATCCAATGGCATATAACAATAAATACCATATAAGTGGAAATTGAAATATAGTTTTCAGAATATCCTATTTTGAATTTTTTTTGCTTCGTATTTGCATATAAGCCGCACCTTCATTTTTTCAAATGAAAATTTTGGAAAAAAGTGCAGCTTATACACAAGTAAATACGGTATATATGAAACAATTAAATACTATCATAATATTCTATAAATAATAATGGGATTCCAAAATAAACCATAAATGACATACCAAGGAAGCTTTTCACCCAAGGATAGGATGAGATATACCACTCCAAACTTGGAGAAAATCAATTTTTTGTTCATGTAATAACAATTACATTTAAACCCTGATTTAGTGACACTGTTTGTCCATCACTGACAATGGCAGATAAATTGAGGTACAGTAGACCCTCACGCAATGCGGTAGTTGTTCCTGAAGCAGCCGAGTTGGGAGAAAACGCGCTGTGTGAATTTAATGACTAATGAAAAAATAGGGTTAGGTTCCCCGAGTTTGGGAAGTAATGTGTATACTTTTTTATGTAAAAATCATAAGATAAAATAATATTTAATGATAAAACAATTTTTAAACTTTAATTTAAATCAATTCCTTACCTAACATTTTGGCAGCACCAAGTCTTTTGATGTTGGTGGTTGGCGGAATTAATCGGTAATGCATCTCTGCATTGCTGTAGTCTGCACAAATAGGTTAAAAGTACTACTTTTAACCTCCTTGAGTCTGCATGTGTAGATTTATAAAGCTGACGATATGGTAGTGTATGTAGTCATTTCCAAAAGTATTCCAACAATTTGAGCGGTGCCGCTTTCGCGGCAGACTTAATTTTAACTTCATATCTATTTAAGAATGACACATTCGGCAAGGCAACATATCGTTAAAAAACTTAAAATTTTCCAATAAATATGTTTTAAAAGTATAACTTGAGCAAACCGAAGTCAAACATCGACGATATAAATAAGAATTTGTTTATTTTTCTTTAAAATTGTTCCAATCTGAAGATAGTAGGTCAATTACTTCTAATTTAATTTTGCAAAAGAAAAAAAGCCTGCAAGTGAAGAAAAGGGATTTTCAAGTGTTCACACGAAAAAATTAAACTATCTAGTGGTACTCACAAAACATTTGCGAAATCAGTCAGAAATCTGCATGTTTAACCAAGCAGTCACACATAGTTCGGAGATTGATTTATCTTGTAATTACCTGACTCGTCTGTGAAAATGAGGTTCACTTAATAACGAAGTGAAACAAAATGATGATGGCTGTAACATCAATTTAACTCAATGAATTATAAAAAATATATATCGCATTACAATCTCCTGCATTCCGTCAGCCAAACCGACTTCTTACGTTGGTGTTTAACGTGGAATATATGGAAAATGCTAACAAGTAGCAAGTAATGGAATAAGAAGCTCTGAAAAAGTGTTCTTTTACTTTTTTAAACGCATATATCTTGATTGTTTTTGAGAGTTGGCCCTTTCACTTTTTCTGTTATGTAACAAAGACTATCGAACCAGGGAATTTGATAAAACCAATGAAATCATCGATTCGAACTTTGTAAATCCACTCGTACTTCTATTATTACAACTAATTATGCAGCAAGTTTGCTTCAGTCCTCCCCAAACAACCCCTCACTTGGACAAAAATACAATTCCATGGGTCTATGCTATATGCTATCATCATTATGCAAGAATGACTGTTAAATAACAATGGCAAATTATAATACTACGTTTGAATGATTGTCCAAGATACGGAATAACCTTTGCTAACTCTGGTCAATATGCAAGAATACGTCATATATTATACAATAATAAACCTAGAAGGCTGTGGTGGTGTCATGACAGGAACAGATAGGTACTACATAGTCACCGGCTGACATAACATTCACGTAGATACAAAGTTAAAATTAAGTCTACCGCGAAAGCGGTGCCGCACAAATCATTGGAGTACTTTTGGAAATGACTGTACATTGTTCAATAGCACATTTCAATTTAAGGCTTCTGCTCATGTTAAACCGTGCTTCAATGAGACTACTTGCAAGTCTGTCAAAACCAAGCCAAGTTTCCCGTAACAATGCTGGTGTGAGCTGATCATTCTCTTCATACACCTCTTCCTCATCTTCGTGAGACTCGAGCATCTGGAGCATTTCTTCCTCAGTCAACTCCTCCTAGGACAATTCAAAAGTTCTTCTATTTCTTCTTCTCCCAAATCATCGAAGCCCTCACCACCCACAGCCCTTGCCAGCTGCACAATATCTCTCACCTCAGATGTTAGTGTAGGAAAAAATTGTGCATTGTTCACAAATCTGCATTATAGTTTGTTCCATCCAGCATTTAAAGTTGACTGACTCAGCTCATCTCATAATGCTTTGATGTTTGCAATTGCATGGGCAATGTATAAATCATGCCAGACATCTGGGAGGTCAGTCTTGGGGTTCTCCTCTAATACATTGAGAAGTTTCCTCATGGTCCTGGTGTAGTAGCACTTGAAGGTTTGATAACTCCCTGGTCTAGAGGTTGGAGTATGAAAGTCATGTTGGGTGGCATAAACACAACCACATCTGGCTTTATACTTTGCAAAATTACAGAAGGATGACAAGGAGAATTATCAAGAACAAGGAAAACCTCGAATGGAAGATCCATTTGCGCAAGATATTCTCTTGCCCAGGGCACTAAATAAGAGGTGAATCTATCTGGGAACATGGCTGCCATTACCAATGCCTTCCTATTAGACCACCAAATAACAGGTAAAAAGGGAATTATGCTTACCCTTTAATGCCCTAGGGTTCTCTGTATGGTAAACCAGCAGAGGTTTATACTTAAAATCTCCCAATACATTGGCACGGAAAAGCAAGGTCAGGCGGTATTGAACCCAGATACCAATTTTTCCCATTTACTGTTGTAGGTTCTCAATGACATCCTTTTCCAAAATAATCCTGTCTAATCTGCATTGAACGCTTGGTGAGGGTGGTAATCATTCTCTTCAGTTAACCTTTAAAAACTCTTTCTGGAACCGTTTTGCAGCTTGGTGGTCAACAGAAGCACTCTCACCAGAAAACTTGATGTTGTGCAGACTGGAACATTTTCTGAACTTGTCAAAACAAGCATCACTAAATTTACAGTCTTTTGAAGGCTCTCCTCTCTTCTCACAAACTATTTTGTAGATTTGCTGCACCTTCTCCCGGATCGCGGTGCCACTGAGTGACACTCCTTTCTGTCTGCTCCTCAATTCAAGTGTTCAATAACCTCTCTGTCACATTCTGCTGCACGGACCTATTACTCATACTACTTATGGAATCACTAGTAGAAGTGGCAGCTGCAAGACTCGCTTCAATGGGTTTCTTGTTCTTACGAATGGTATGAATAGTCAATTCATTCACTCCATAATCCCATGCCAAGTGCCAAAACACCAAAATTTTGCACCAATACATTTCAAAGAATTTCTTTCCTCCTTGCGATGTCTGCCTTCAGCATGCATACAGAAACTACCTACATGAATGAAAGCTTCATATTCCGAGTCGTCACCATGTTGGTCAAATTAAAATGACGACAGTTTCGTCAACCTTCCTGTTGGCATCTTCAGGTCGACCTGAAGACGCCAACAGGAAGGTTGGCAAAACTGTCGTCATTTTAACTTGACCAATGTGGTGACCACCCAGAAGATGAAGCCTTCAAGTCAGCAACACCACGGAAGCCTTTGAATGAACTACCTAAGAGAATATTTGAGGCGCTGGAGGCAGCATGCTAAATAAAATGTTGCATATTTTTCAGATTTTTATCTCGGACCCCTCCACGTTGCCTGAAAATGGACTGCCTTACAAGAAAATTGTGTAAAAATGAAATTCAAGCAATACTGAAAATGCGCTGCATGAATCTGCATTGCATGAGGTTTTACTGTATATGATTGCTTTATGTAATCACAAGGTGGAAGTTGTTCACTACGATTAATGGGTGGTATGTGGGGTGGCACTACATGGGGGAGGGGTGCTAAATCAGGGTTTGACTGTACTTTAAAATTAATACCATATATTAAATATACATATTTATATACATCCAATCCCCAACTAACCCAAATTCTACCAACATGATTTCAGTTTAACACGGTTTTTAACACTCGGACGTCGGACCTAATGGTAATAATACGAACTCCGGAGTTGGGTCCTTCCGGACCCAACTATTTTAAGTATATAATATATTTAAAGATTAACAAAATAAAACAAATAATTAATGTTTTTACAAACATTTTATTACTAAACCTAAGAAATTCCATTATGGATAATATATGTTATTCAAAATTTAAATAAAGTTTAAATGTATATAATGTAATACAGTTAAAATTCAATCATTAAAATATGGACCTCAGAAGTAATATTAGGAAACGGTGAATGCAAAATCATAATTTTTGAATATTGGAAGGTATAATTATAACAATGCTATTCTAAATATCTGATTCGATGCCACAACTTTCACATGTTATTTTGATATCTCTTTCCGAATGACGGAGCTGGGTCTATTGTGACCCAGGCAGGAATAAACGTTTGATGCAAAGTAAGTTTCTTACAATGTTGTTTGAAAACACCATATAAATGAATCTTACTTGCTTATGAAAGAATAGCTTAAAAGTCAAATTTTAGATAAAAATGACAAAAAAATAAAATTGTGACGCGAGGTCCAGCATTTGAGTGTTCAAGTATAGCTGGTTTTCATCTAACATGAATGGTCATTTAGTTTACCATGATTTCTCCATGACTTCTCTACGATTGTGGAAAGATCTAGAAAGTAGAAAAAAGTTTAGACATGTTTGGCTCGCTCATGCAGGATGCTTAGTTGAAAGAGAGAAAGAGCAATTGGGAAGCAAGAGCTAGATGCAGTAAGAGGGAAACACGATGATAATGTGAGGAGGGGGGAGGAGCTCCGCTTTTCACTGGAGGGGAAATTACATGGCGTCGCCTAACCCTCACCGGTGAGTGACATTGTGCATTGCACATACTTGCTTATGCAGCTTCCCCTGCCTTCCAGCATCCCACAAGTCAATGTACTTCTTCTCAGTCAATCTTTGTCTGGCATCGTGCTGCTAACATGTTCATCTTAGAATTCCAGTGATCTCATGATGTACGTTATTAATTCACATAACTTTACAGTACATTCACCCTCAAAGCGAAATCATGAGTGATAAGGACCAGAAGCATGGTGATGGGAGTAAGAAACCTAGAAGAGTTATATCGCTAGAGCAAAAACTAGATGTACTTATGAGCTATGGGAACAATGTACGAACATGTTATATTATTCATGATACAGGTCTTAATGAAGCAATGCTATGAACCATCAGCATTATCATTGTTTCTTTTCTGTAAAAATGAGTTACATGTATGACATATACATAAACAATTAAAAAACACAAAGCATTAACCAAAGTATAGTCATAATAAACGAATAAAATTAAATATAGGATATTGGAACGCCTCTATTTACATTATTTCTTAAGAGAAATTCGTGTCCGATTAACATGATTTCACCTTACACAAAATTTTTTAAGAACACATCTATCATGTTAGTTGGAGACCCGGTGTATATTACATTCTCAAAAGAAGGGCTTCATCAGAAATGCAATGCCACCTTAACACTTGAGTACTCACGTTAAACATAATCACGAAAGTACACACACTGGATGGAAACAACCCAATGAATATTTAAAACTCAAAAAGAATAATTAGACCAAGAATTTTTAAAAATATAATTAGAATTACTCAAAAAATATCAATTGAAAAAAAACAATTTAAATTATTTTAAATAATTTATTGAGGATTTTTATGCAAAAAAATCACTGGAAAAAAGTAAAGGAAAATTGGTCTGAGCAGAAGTTTTGTGTTACCTTTGGTTGGGTAGAAATGGCCTGTCTTAGGGAGTTTCTTTGGTTTTTTCTGTCCTTCCCTAAGTTTTGGGTTGTCAGGTTGATATTTTTCATTTTACGTGCTAGTTTCTACCATACCTAGTGCCTCCTATCCAAGTTATTTGCTCTTATTCATCTTTAAATTTTCAGTGCTGGACCCATGGACACATGTGACATGTTTAAAACATTATCAACCCTAGATACTGGGTGAATGAAGTTAGCTGCATTTCAAAATAAAAAGATATGGACATTTAAAGTTGCTCTGGGTTGAGTCAACTCAAACGCGAGTACTCAAGGGTTAAGCCACTAGACTTGTCATCTTATATAACAAAGCATGTAAACACAAAGTATCATTATATCTTAAAGTATTACCACAAAAATAACTTTTATTAGAATGAATTACAATACTTTTCACTGAAGTATATATTACATGTGTAACATATAAAGATGAGTAGAGTAATTGCAAGTCTGGCAACACCAGAATTTTGATCCCTACAAAGGAAATAAGGGCTCCAACTCCAATCCAACAACACCACATTTTTACTGGTGATTAAAATGTGCTAATGATGCTAGACATAGTATTATGTTAATAACACCTTACCTCCAGAGGGTTGTCCACAAGAATATGAGCAAGCATTTCCCCGTGAGTGACTAGGAAACAATTCCAAGGCGACCATTGAATGGAATTATCGAAGCGACAAAGTCGAAGATTAGCAACATCTTTGTTTTCACTTAATATAGATTTACTGTGCCATATTGTATTAACAATGTAATAAATATCTTCTTCCTTAAATACAAGTGAGAATATTGTCATTAAATTCATAGATTAAAAGTGGTGGATTATTAATGAATAACAGCCTCCTACCCTTGAATATAGAAAGATCATTAACAAAGAGTATTATGAAAAGTATATTAACATGAAATCTTTGTTCCCTCATATTTAAATTTCAGATCTTTTTGCATACATTTTTAAAATTCTGTATTTACACCTGATACAACACTTTTTTCTAAATAAAGGACACCAAAAATTATCCTACATGTTATAGGCTTAAGCCCCCATAAGAACAGGAGAAGAGTAGGGTAAGAGTGTCATCACTATAAGAAGAATCATTGGCCTTTGCTTTTGGTAGAGTGCACAATGAAAAACTTCCATGTTGATCTCATGCTGAATAAATCACACAGGAGCATTAAGGAATAGGAATTAGAGTAGAAGAAGATACCTGGTCTACTTACATATACAGAGTGAGGCAATAGTCACTATACAGCCACAATTTTATTAACAAAGAAAATTGGAACATAATAACATAACCATGACTGAAGATACTGCTCAATTAAAAGAAAGCAACCAATAATACATAAACAAAATCATATATCGAAACGATCGAAACCTTACTACGTTTCGATAAAGAAATATCGATTCATAAAAGAATTATCACATGTTGATAAAAAAAGGAACATGGAATGAGACTAAAAGGAAGAATTCAAATATCATGGTATTACATTTTTTTAAACTGAACAATCGAAATGGGAGCAATAAACAAAAACAAACAAATGTTGGCGCTCTCCAGCTTATAGTCGCCGTCATTTAACCTCGAGAGTTAAATTTTTCCTCTTTTTCTCCTCTGACTGCCGGTTATCACTCATTGTCTTTTTATTTAAAGGGAAAATAGAATTTAAACAAAGTTCACTCTATATTTTGAAATACAAAAGTTTGCACAGAACCATCAAGCAACTGCAAAGACTAACATCTTGTGTTGTAAATGCGCAGTGGACTTCGTAAATTACACCAGAAATTTTGAAGAGCGTTAATGTGGAACACGCGAGCGCAATTCGGAAAAGGTATTAACCCTTTTGCTCTCACGGCATTTGCCTTTTTTAACCCCAGAAAGCTCACGCCTAATTTTTGAAAATTTCAAGTGTATTTTAAATATTTTTTGTGAGCCTAATTTTTGGTCTAGGATATCAAAATTTTTAATGGGTTTTGAAAACAAATTGCAGTTTAAAGCAAAAAGTTTTATATGAGACAAAGCAATATTTATTTTTATAAAAAAAAAGTTTGAACAAAAAAGTTTTTATGAAAAAGAAAATAATTTTCAAAATTATATAACTTCATAACCTCAACATTTATCATAGATTTGAACATATATTATGAAACATTGCATTATGCACTAACATATCCAAATTTGATTCAATATTCCCTTTTTATTCATGAGATATAAAACATAATGTGAAAAAGTACATTTCACCACATCAGCATTTGTGTTTGGCCAATCACTCCCCATGTAAGCCTTTGTTACATCTAATGCAAACAATTTGGGATCTTTTTCTTCTATTCTTAGCGCTGAAAACAACAATTAGCCTCTTTTTTCCATCAAGTTATTGAACACCCACTTTAGCTGTCTTTACCCTCATTGAAACCCACTCATTACCTAAATGCTTAATTATAGTTACTACGTATGTTAGCCTCGATTGCAGTTTCCCAGGTCCTTTGAAATTTTCTTTATATAGAATATAGCTATTCAAAACCATCCTTGAAATTATATTAAACGCAACTTTTTAAAAATATTTTACACTCTTTTTTTCATCCATGTAAGTATACAGCATCATATCAGGAGTGTCAATCCCCCCCATAAATTTATTGTAACTGCAAATTATTTCCGGTTGCAGCGTAATTTTTTCTTTCCCATTTATGGTAGACATTATTTCCTTATCAATGCAGCTGCTTTACTAGACAGAAGCAGAACAGGTCCTTTTTGAGATCGTTTTTCCCGGCTTCCACAATTTATATCAGCTCCAGGTAGCACAATTTATTACACCGATAAAAAGTCTCTGAAGCACTCAAAAAGAAATTACTGACAACAGAATACGGGTTCACCAAATAAAATACACACGAGGAATACAACACGTCCTCTGGGTAACCATCTACACAACCAACTGAAAGAAATAGTCTCAAGCATTTCGTCTCATATGATGTATCAGCTTTTGGATTATAACATTGTGATGAAAATGCAACGACAGGCATGCTTATGAAAGAATGGAGAAAGACAGCGTGCGTAATCTACGGCCGTGAAGGGGAAAAAATATTTTGGATGATGACTCACTGCGAATTAGCTGCGTCAGACAGATGGGGGAAAAGACAATTACTTTTGTTTATGTAAAATACTAAAATCATAAAGAGGAATACCATTTCAAAAGTAAATATAAACATTTATATCATCTTCAGTTTGGTAGTAATTATAACTCAAAGTGCGATCTATAAAGATTTTTAAACAGGGTTAAAGCTAGAGCCGATATATCGGCACCTTGAGTGTTTTAAGGCGACCAGGGGAAGCTGATATATTGGCACCTTGAGCGTCTAAGGGATAAATTATTTTCAGCGTTAGAGTGGAACAGTGTTAATTGGGACAGCATTCAACAGGGAATGGGTGTATATCTTAAGTGTTTTCCTCATACAAATACATTGTACTTATGATTACTGAATTCACTATCATTGATCCAGCATTCCATTCATTAAAAATTTCAAGTGTCAACAAACCTAAATTTATAAACCTAAAAAACATTTCCATTTCCAAAATTTTCCACTACCTATGTCGACAAAAATATCCCTCTTTAACATTCATGAAATATTAAATGAAATTAAACAAGCATTAAAATTATCTGCTATTTATAGTCATAACCAAAGCTTTAAGATATGAATTTGACGTACCTGCAACATAAAGGCTGGTGAATATAAACAATGACGTTTTTCCTCCTCTCTTCGAAGTGATCGTAAAATTGGCCTGTATATGCTGTAGTCAACACGGCATCTATTCATGTTTTCTACCCAAAAGCATGATTTACACTTAGTTACAATTTTGATCCTTGAATTTATTTGAAAAGAACTTTCAGGCTTGGTTCTTCTACAGTTTTTGCAAGTATATATCCAATTCTTGGTCTGTGATAGTTGCTTGACATTTAGCTGATTGATTTAAGTGAAGTTCGCACATAGGATAGGAATAAAAATAATAAGTTCATTTCCTAGAATAAATTAGATGAAAATTCATGTTTATATAAAATTTGACTGCATAAATACTAACTTTTGAAAAACACTTCCTTGCATAATCCTCCAGAAAGGCAAGAAAATATTTCTCTGTGATTTTCTGAAGAGTTGTAAGGTGTTCATCTCTTACTCCAGCATCTATTAAATCAAGCTGTCGCACTAAAAGGTCTTGAAATCTCATACAGTCACTATCTCCAATTGGTTCAAGCTGTTAAAAAAATACCTAATATAAATATATAACTAGTTCATATTTGCCTGTTGGTAAAGACTAGATTTGACCACATGTATAAAGTGAAGATGGTGAATCAATGACAGAGTTTGATAGATTATTCAATAAGTTTTTTTGCACAAGCAGAAGTTGGAGGAACACATAAGAGACAAGTATGAAAAATTGACTATCTTCTCTCATAATTCAGAAAGCAAAACCCTTTCCTAAATCTCTCAATGAACCATGTGGTGATTCAATTACTCATTACTTTTTCCTTGTGATCACTTCTAGCTTAGTAAAACCCTTTCCTAAATTTCTCATTGAATAATGCAATTGTACAATTACAGATTACTTTTCCCTCTAGCCTAGCCTTGAAATTGCAGATATTATACATTACACCCAAATTTCAGCTAGAAAGTTCAACTTATGAGATGAATAAATAACTAACTTAGCAATGGAAAGAGAAAACCAAATGTGGATTTCACCAAAAGATAGTTTTTACAAGTGGTGAGTCATAGGTGGTTAATTTGTATCCTCATTAAAAATACATAATTTATTCTTCACAAGAAATTTGGAATACTACAGTGAATGAAAATATTTGGTACGTAATATTGACTCAATTATCTGGATACATATTATTCATGGCTGCTTGTATGTTTTATTCCAGATTTTAAATCAAATGAGATGTCTAATAACATAAGGCTTAAATTTGAGAGTGCCTCTTTATAACTTATAATACAGAATGATTGCAGCTCTTTGTCATCCTCTCCTTCCTCTGCTTCTGTAGAATTTCTCGGACCAGCCGTCGGCTCTAGTACACTTTGGAACAAATCATCACCCATCATTCTTTCATACCCAGGTTCATTTGCATCGACCTTTAACCATTCATTGACATTTTCTTCATCCATATCTTGGAATCCCTCAACCTCTTTTAACGATTTAACAATTAATGGCGTGACTTCTTCTGTGTCAATTGCGTTTCCTGGACAGATGCTGACGTTCGAGTGGGCATCACTCGCCAATATAGTCCCATCTCATCAGCATTGTAGATTAGGTCCAGAACAAGACATCTACTTCTGGAAACTCGACATACAAAACAGCCGTTGCGGAAACGCCTGAAGCGCCTATTAAAAAATTACATGAAGGTGGTTCTAAAAGAAGAAAATATGATGAATGGATGGATTTACTTGGACCAGAAATGAAGACGAGCCAAACAGAATATGTCGAATTTGAAAAAGTTGTAAGCAATAATAGTCTAAATCCCGCAAAATTAAGAAGACATATGGAGAGTAACCACCCACATTTGATAGGCAAAAACAGAAATTTTTAAGCGAAAATATGAAGAGCTCAAAATCAAGAAAAAATATTTTTCAAAATTTATGTACGGCGATAATGAAAAATCTCCTGAGGCTTCCTACCTCGTTAGTTATCGTATTGCTAAAGAAGGGGAGGCATATACACTTGGCAAAAAATTACTAAAACCTTGCACCAAAGATCTACCTGTAAGATTGATGAGAAATATGCCAAAGAAATTGATAGCATACCTCTTTGATACAATGGTTGCTAGACAAATTAGCGTTATGGCACTTTTTTGTGAGGATGTTGTTTAAAATCTTTTCCCCATGGTTTCACAATGCAATTAGATGAATCTTCGGACATTGCTGGTTTGGCTATTTTAATTGTTCCGGTACGCTATATTTTTAATTTAACTGTCCAAGAGGATATTCTTATGTGCAAGCCTCTTAAGGATAGAGCTACTGGTGAAAACATTTTTGATGTTATAAATATATATATGGAGAAACATGGACTATCTTGGGATTTATGTTTTCACATTTGTACCGACGGAGCAAAATCTTTATTTGGTACTAAAAAAGGAGTAATATCAAGAATATATATAAGAATATTCAACATTCTCATTGCTGTCTGCACTGTCATGCTCTTGTTGTGAAATTAATTCCAGAAAAAATAAAAGACGTTTTAGGTGATGTTGTGAAAATCATCAATTTTATCAAATCCAGGGAGCTAAACTCAAGATTATTCTCATTACTCTGTGAGGAGCTATCTAGTTCTCACAAAACATTGCTCCTACATGCAGAGGTATGCTGGCTATCCCGAGGAAAATTTTTGAGCAGGTTTTATGAGCTGAAAGAAGAGGTAAAAATGTTTTTAACTCAAATGAAACATCATTATTGCTCAAAATTACATGACAACATATGGATTCAGATTATGGCATATCTTGCAGATATATTTTCAATTTTAAATGAAGTAAATATATCCCTCCAAAGAACTAAAACTCATATATTTAAAGTTAATGATAAAATGAATGAATTAATTTTAAAATTCGATTTATGGATTTCATACATACGAAAAAACGATGTAAACTGTTTTGAAAAATTAAGTGACTTCTTGATACAAAATGATCTGAATCTTCATAAAATTGTTCAAGAATACATAATAGAGCATTTTTTGAATCTACAAAAAACTATTAAAGAATATTTTCCAGTGCAAACAGAATCATATGACTGGATTAAAAACCCAATTAATCATTGCCAAAGTGAAAATTTATCAATGAAAGAGAGGGAACAATTAATTCATCTATCTACAGATTTGACCTTAAAAATTTAGTACCAACAGGAAGAACATTTTGACTTTTGGTTGCAAATTTACAGTGAATGTCCTTAAGTGTCTGATCATGCAATAAAGATTCTTATGCCTTTTGTCACAACTTATTTATGCGAAAAGGCTTTTCCCCATATACAGCAACAAAAACAAAATACAGGAATAAAATGGATGCAGAACCAGAGATGCGCTTGCAACTGTCATCAATAACACCAAATTTTGATTTTCTTTGTGGCAAAAAACAAGGACATCCAAGTCATTAAAATGAAGTATAATTTTTCATATTATTTGTTAGTGATGTTATACTAAAATTTAGTATGTATTCAGTAAATTTAGTATTATTTAGTTACTAAGTAATAAATGGGTTCATTAATGCATTTATAAATAGTTTCTGTTTACATTGTATGAAATGTATTATTGCAACATTAATTGTAACATTTTGTTCAAATAAAATGTATTACATGAAACTTATTTATTAATGGGTTCTGCACTGATTTTTCACATTGAGAAGGGTTCCTCGGGTATCTCAAGTTTGAAGACCGGTGATGGAGGCAAAACAGAAAAGAGGCCAGAGGTGTAGCTAAAGGACTCATAGTAAACCTGAAAGTTTACGATTCTGCATTAAAATTTAAACTGTATTAAGTTAGGAGCCATTCAGATTTCCTTTCAACACTTACAGATATTAGTTCTAGCTCCAGCAAGATCAGTTTTGTTCAAAGGGAAATGATAGTGATATAACAGATGAAATTTAAAAGAACCAAACCCAATCAGAGTAGAGTTTTTTATGAGAAGCTAATAGTTGACTTGAATAACAACAATGAATGACTGAAATTTTGAAACATGTATTGTCCCTCATCTTTACTGTGAATAAAGTCAGATAATTTTTGAACCTATCTTATTCAAAAAAATAAAATTAACTTATTTTAAAAATACCCTTTTTTAAGAAATAAAGATTTACAGTAAAACCCTGATTTAATGTTCCAGCATTTAGTGAAATCCCGGATATAGTGAAGATCTTTTCATGTCCCGACAATAGCCCCATATAAACAATGTATTATTATCCCGAATTTAGTGAAACCCGATTTAGTGAAAAACCCGCATTTAGTGGAAGAATATTATGTACTCATGCTTCAATTTTTATTTGACGTTTCCCGCATTTAGTAAACTTTTTCATGAGCAAAAAGAAATCACAAAAGAAACATATTGTACGTAAAAATTACGATATATGCTCAAAACATTGTGAATGACTCATCACGCGCAAGCGGCTACATTGTCTGCTAAGACGGTAGCGGCCGCAAGGAAACCGTAAATCCTACATTGTAATGAATCCCGCTCGTATGTTCCTCATTTCTGGTATCACGCTCAGTTACCTGTTGTCATATACTCGACGTCGTTTACGAGAAAATGTCCTATGAAAATCGCGATCCGAGAGTCATCAAAATAAGAACGTTAAAAGTCCTTTCCTAATTATCTAGGAGCGTTGGTCTAGGGTAAATGAGTTGGATTTCAAATATTATTTCGGGAGTTCGATCATGATGGTAAAGCAAATGGGTAGTGATCCGTAAAATTGTTCGTGAAGAATTACGATGAAGAAAATATTAGTTATAATGCATGGAATAAATTATTTGCAAATGTTGTGCAAGTTTTATCGACGATATGCTGGAAATTGCGAAAAAATAAAAAAAACGGAGAAAAAAATTTTGGTCCCATTGGGAATCGAACCCCGGCAAAAATATTTGAAATCCAACTCGTTTCCCCCAGACCAACGCTCCTAGATTATTAGGAAAGGACTTTTAACGTTCTTATTTCGATGACTCTCGGTTCACAATTTTCAAAGGACATTTTCTCGTAAACGACGTCGAGTATATGACAACAGGTAACTGACCGTGATACCAGAAATGAGGAACATACGAGCGGGATTCATTACATTGTAGGATTTACGGTTTCCTTGCGGCCGCTACCGTCTTAGCAGACAATGTAGCCGCTTGCGCGTGATGAGCCATTCAATGTTTTGAGCATATATCGTAATTTTTACGCACAATATGCTTCTTTTGTGATTTCTTTTTGATCATGAAAAAGTTTCAACATTCTTATTTCGATGACTCTCGGATCGCGATTTTCAAAGGAAATTTTCTCGTAAACGACGTCGAGTTGGCACGTAGGTAGAAATTCGATTCCATTATTTTGCATATACTTTCATTCTGCAAAGTCTCAATCCGATACCTTGGAGGCTTCCCTTGTGAGACATGTCAGCTGATTACTCCTACCCCGATGACGTAATGCCTGTCCCCTCTCCGTCTACCTTATCACCTTATCTAGCGGTTCAACTCTTCGTTGTGCTGCTTGCCTGTTCAGCGATCACTGTGTAACCCTGGAGCATTTGTGAAAAATATTCTTTCTACTATTTTTATTCCTTAATAATGGCTACTAGTAAAAGGAAGAAGCTGACAATTACGGAAAAAGTGAAAATCATTCAAGAAGTGGAAAAGAACCCAAGCATGCCTGCGATAGAAATTGCACGCAAATTTAATCTTGCACCGTCTTTATTGTTTTGTATAATGAAGAATAAACAATTAATACTAGATGAAGAAGTGAAATGTGGGGGTAAAGCCATCAAAAGAAAAAATATCAAATCATCACCATATGATAAAATGGAGAAGATACTGATAGAGTGGTTTGAGGGAATGTGCTCCGCCAACCTCCCAATCAATGGTGTACTGTTGAAGGAGAAAGCAATTAGGGTAGCAACTAGGCTTAGAATAGAAAACTTGAAGGGTTCCAATGGATGGCTGGACAGATTTAAGAAGCGCCATGGACTTGAATATATGTGTTTGTGGCGAAAGTGCTAGTGTTGATGAAGGAACTGTTGACTACTGGAAGAGTGTAACATTGGTAAGGTATTTAGAAGGCTATAAGCCGAATGATATTTTTAATGCAGATGAAACTGGCATTTTTTTCAACCTTCTTCCATCAAAAACTCTTGCTACTAGAGGAGACAAGTGCCATGGTGGAAAGAGAAGTAAAGATAGGATAACTGCACTTTTATGTGCAAATTCAGATGGCAGTGAAAAGTTGACGCCTCTAATAATAGGTAAATGTTTTTAAAATGTCCGGGCATTGCTATGTAAATATGCCAATAATAAAAATGCATGGATGACAACGGATACATTTAAAACATTTTTGAAATCATTAGATGCAAAGATGGGTGGTGCAAATAGAAAAATTCTTCTATTTATTGATAAATGCCCGGCCCACCCTCCAGATACTGATTTTTTTCGCAATATAAAAGTGGTGTTTTTTCCAGCGAATTGTACTAGCCATCTGCAGACACTTGACTTGGGCATTATTCACTCCATGAAAGCAAAGTACAGGAAGGCTTTGGTGCAGAAAGCAGTATCCTACATCGAGATGAAGAAACATTTGAAACTGAGCATCCTTCAGGGTATGCATATGGTAACAGCTGCATGGAACTCAGTTACACCTCAAACAATATCAAACTGTTTCCATAAGGCTGTGTTCAATTGCAACAATGCTATGGAAATTGATGTAGATATCGATGTGATTGACCACGAAAATTGGTTGAAAATTGCACCTGACATGGACACAAATTTTGAAGAGTTTGTCTGGTGTGATGATCTTGAGAGTACATCTGGTCCTCCACAAGACGTGGAAGAAATCTGTGATGCCAAAGAGGCAGAGGAAGAAGAGGCAGTAGTAGAAGAAGAAGAGGCAGTACAAGAAGAAGAATCAGTTCCCACACTTGGTAAAGCGGTTCAGGCACTTGAAGTGGTGCGAAGATATTTAACTTCCTTTGATGTGAATAGCACTACTATATCAAATGTAAATTCTTTGGAGCGAGAAGTTCTGAATGTTCAGAGCACCTGCCAGAAGAAGCAAACAAGTTTGCTGGACTATTTTAATAAATAATTTTCTTGTAGCTTTTTCTGTATGCTTGGTTTTTGAATAATTTTGATATTTTTTTGTGAAATTCCAAATATATTTTAATATTTTCTATTTAATGTTGTATGATGAAGATTTTTAAAGGAGGGATGAAAAATTGTTTCAAGATTTGTCAATTTTGAAAATACTTTTAAAATTTTGAAATTATTTTTTGTAATCATATGAATGATTCATTTACAGAAATTTTCATATTCAATAGCAATAAGGCTTGTTTGTCACTGGAATTTGTTTATAAATGTTTATTTTAAAAGTATTAATATAAGTATTTTGCATACAATATTGAAAGATGGATTTTTATTATAGAGACCATTTTCAGCGGCCTTATTCTGGTATTGTATAATGGAACTAACACACAAGCAAAAAAGATAAATTTAACTCATTTTAATTGAAAACCTCCATTTAATGAAAACCTCGATTTAGTGAAATATATTCTAATCCCCCAGCGATTCATTAAATAGGGGTTTTACTGTATTTACATGTCTCCTATAATTCAGACTGGCCTTGGGTCCCAATTAATTTTACTTAATGAGATTTAAATGCATTTTGAAATATTTATAGTGATTCAGTACATTTATAAATATAAAAGTGATAAAAATTTTATAAAGCATTGTAAACAAATGAGCAGATAAGATAATTTCTAAAGTTTTCCATTTCAATTCACTGCTATCAAATGAATGTTGTAGTACTTGTGTTAATATAGTCTTACCATGTTTTTCATCAATATGATCAATTTTCTTCTCTCACTAATTGACAATTCACTGGTAATGAATTTACTGTAGACATCCTGCCACTTCAAAAATTCTCTATGATATTCAGTTTCCATTGATAGTGAATGCCCACTTTTGCCTGTCCATGTATATGGCTGACAGAACTGCGGCAAATAATTTGATAGTTTTTAGATCAAGAAAATAACATTTTTATTATATTTTTGCCTTACATTAGAATAAGGGAGCCATTTACCTTTTTCACAGTATTTAAGTTCTTTTTTTGTTTATTTATTTCCATAGCCTCCTTTCTATCTTTCTCAAGACTCATCAAATTCTTGATTTCTTTCATGAGTAAGAACTTATTTGAATATGTTTTAATTACTCCTGAGAAGCATTTGGGAGTTACATGATCAATATGTTCATTGCTGTCTCTTTTTGCTGGAATAATTTCATGATGTTTTACTTTAGATACATAATCAATTTCCTGGCTATTAAAGACTTCAACTGTCTTCTGGATTTCTCTTTTATGAGAATTTAATTTAGTTCTTAATAGCCACTGTCTGATTTTTTTCTGTATAAGTGAAACCTGTAAAATGGATTCATTAAGGATGGATAACTTACTCGGTTATTTTAAAAATTATTAACTACACTTCAGAAATAGTCATTTCACCAGTAATATCTCCACAAAATACAAACAAAAAGCCAATTATATAAATGAAGCATCCAAGTCTCGTTTATCATAAAAAGAAAATGTAATAATGTACCTTTTCCTCAAGTTCCTTTGTACTTGTATATTTCCTAGCAGTGACATATTTATTAAGAGGCTCAATGACATGTAGGCCACTGACAAGTGTCTGAGTAATTGCAATGGCTGGGGTTCCTTCAAGTTTGGAAATGTTTTTAGGGATTGTTTGAATGTCCTTCTCCAACGTCTTGATGCCCATGCCTAATTGTGAAAAGCAAAAGTTAATTGGCTTCAAATTGGATTAAGAAGTTGAATATAAAAAGGAGTTGGTTTAGGAAAGAAACAAACAAATAATTTGCAACAAAATCTACTTAAACAGAAAACTGATATCCTCATCATGACACCATCAACAAAGGATGAAATATAAAGCCAGTTTCCAGTTAAAAGTTTTAGAATTTGCTAAATAACTGTACTGCAACAAGGGAATTTGGTGTTATTGAAAAGGTATAAGACAGAAGAAAGAATGAATCCATAATGATGAAAATATCTACAAATAAATGTCATGAAAGAGGGTATAACTCATAGGACTGTTATACCATTTATATACTCAGTCTATGACCCAACCCTAAATTTTCAAAATATTTTGTCACTTATATGCCATTATATACAGTACATGGATAATTAAGGGATGAATTTAAATTAGCTAAGAATCATGATTTTTCTTCAATTTCCTAAATAAATAGGATCAACTTTTATTCATAAATAAAGTTTCATTATAATTTTTTTACATTAACTGTTCAAGACAGTAAAATGACATACTTCTTCTGAGTGCATCTCTAAATTAAAGCCTCCATCTCCTTTATTCATCTAGTTTTTGCAAACAAAGAAAGATGATATTATTTTTCAAGTTACAGATAAAGTTTCCAAGCTGATCTGCCATTTATACTACTCTTGTTTATTAAAAAGAGTGCACTCTATATACTCTGGAGTGACTGTGTATAACATTAAATGGTGGTTGACATCCCAGATATTTTTTAAAGTGATGAGAGAAGAAAATATACTGAGACCTTATTTAGTACAGCTTTGTTTGACACGGATTTGTTATAGATAAACTGTTTGTCCTGAATTTTTTAAATATTTATGTATACACATTATTACCTTTGATACACCTTCAAACAGTTGGTTGAGGAATCTGATGGTAGAGATAAGCAATCAATAAGTGAATTTTGGAAAACAAACATCATGAAGGCTATTAAAAACATTAGTGAGCATAGAGAGAAGTCATGATTTCCATGAATTGTACTTAGCAAAAATTATGGCCCAAGGCATGAAACAATTGCTTGAGTTTCAAGGAGACAAATAAAACAGTTGTCAGTGATATTGTCAAATTTGGCACCCAAGGCTTAAAAGAATTGTATGTCAAAGATGTATAAGAGTTAATGCAGTCTCATGGGAGCAGGTTCACGAATAAGAAATTGGAAGAGTTAGGACATCACTGTGCTCAAATGGAGACCTAGGACAGATATAACTATAAGAAACTCCAGCACAGCAGTTTATATGGAAAGCATTACAAAGATCAAGGAGGCAATTGAGCTACTTTCTCAAAATGATCTGGACTGGGAACACAGCTCATCAATAAAGAGAATAGTGCTTGATGGTATCTCCTGCTACAAGGAATTTCTTCATGAGAGAAAAAGGCCAGAAAACAGCTGACATTGAATTCCTTTTTCAAAAAGGATGCCCATTTTTCCATCACAATAAGTCATGAAAATGTTATTTTGCACTTGTAATAATTGCTTAGTAATTAATTAATACTCTTATTGTTTTTATCATTTGTTTTGTAATTATTTTCGTTTATTGAGTTACTTTATGTTTTTCTATTCAACTTGTCTTTTCATATTGTGTCCATTCCTTTTGTATGATGATCTAAAATAAATATTAATGCAATGTTATTATGTTTATTTATAAAATATCTAAATAGCAGAGGCATATATTCATTATGTGCTAGGTGTGCAGCGCACACCCACTGAATATCATGATATCTATATGTATATCTATATGTAATATTATGAATACCATCAGTATGTTGGCAACTATGAGATGTGGTTGTTGAAAAAGTTTCACGCAGTTAATACCACCTGTATAGAATATATCTCTAATGAAGTATGACTCAGAATGCTTTCAATGCTTGGGAAGCACTGTGCGGAACAACGGCACAGTGGAATAAGACTTGGGTTCTGCATTGTAGATTATGGCTTGGAAGTTAAATGGTGAGTCAACAGCTCACCATGTGGAATTTGGACGTTAATCAGCAGCAAGCAAGCTGTCGAGTGAGTGTGGCATTGTGTATCTAAGCATTTGTTTCTTCTGTGTTGTGCTTTTTAGCAGATTTTGTTGTATTTGTTTTTTATTTTTTGTTGCTTTTTGACATTTTTTGATACATTTGCCCATCTACAATGGGAAATAGTATGGAAGATTTATTAAGCATGCTATTTCCAAATATACTTTGTAAACATAACAACATTTTTTGATACATTTGCCCATCTACAATGGGAAATAGTGTGGAAGATTTATTAAGCATGCTATATCCAAATCTACTTTGTACACATAAGGATGCAAAATCTAAATATACAAGGCATTTTCCATTTCACAATATGAAACTGGAATGCAATCTAGACTTTTATGTTGGCCATGTTAATTGTTCTCAAAAGAGATTTACACATATATGGAATAAGCAGCGCCGTAACTAGGGCAGGGCATCTGCCCCAAGCATAACTAAAGAAGGGATGCAAAAATTGTTAAAGGCAAGTTGTACTTGTCACAAGGACAGGGGAGATTTCACTACTATACTTGTTCCAGACATTATGCATAGCAGAAACTATAAATTTTGATGATGCTATTGATGAGTTTGCTGCATTAAAATCACATAGAATAACTCTTTAATATTAAAATATTTATGTATTTAAATTATTAACATTTATAGTAAGAAATTATATCATTTATAGTTTATTTTTATTTATTAATAGTTCGCCCTAAATCCATATAGGAATTAGAGAAATTTTTATGAAGGGGGTGCATATTTGGTAGTTTGCCCCAGGTGCTAAAATAGCTAATTACAGTGCTGGGAATAAGGATATGTTTTCCGATCTTAACCGTTTAGCAACATCACAGCAAAAACATGAAAGATCTCAATTTCATGTCCAACCTTTTCTGAATCTTAAAATGATTGGAAAACAAAGAGTCAATACTTTACTTGTTAACCAAAGAAAAATTGCAATAAACCAGCATCATGAACAAGTGAATAAAAATAAAGATTAATGCAATATTTTACTTATCTAAACAGGAGCTTTCTTTTTGAGGTCATGATGAGTCTAAGAATTCAATGAATAGAGATAATTAAATAAAAAATTTTAATGTACTTCATTACTATTATCCTCCTTTAGATAATAATTTAAATACATAAACTGTGTTTTAAGGAATTTCTCCCACTGTGCAAAATGATCTTATCAAATCTATATCCAATGGTGTTAAAGACGGAATAAAAAATTAAATTGATTCAGCAAGATTTGTAGCCATTGTACTGAATGAAACTTCTTATGTCATATCAAAAACACAGCTCTCAACAGTTTTGCATTTTGTACATGATAGGATAATACATGAAAAAAATTAATTGGGTTTACAGACATTAGTGCTGATAGAACTTCCCATGCTCTATTTAATCATGTTGTTTATACAGTTCAAGAATTTAAAATTGAAGGCAAATCAGTTGGACAAACCTATAATGGGGCATATGTAACGAGTGTACATATAAATGGATCGCAGAGCAAAGTTATCAATACTTACCCTCAAGCACTTTTTACATATTGCTATGCTCATGTGCTAAATTTAGTTTTTAAACAAAGTCTTTCAAATATCAAGGAATGTGGGTCTTTTTTCCAAACCTTAAGTGGATTGCAGCTTATTTTTCTAAATTCTCTAAAAGAGTGGATTCTCTAGAGCAGCGGTTTCCAAACTTTTCTTTTCATGTA
Source organism: Tanypteryx hageni (assembly GCA_028673005.1). Taxonomy (NCBI): domain Eukaryota; kingdom Metazoa; phylum Arthropoda; class Insecta; order Odonata; family Petaluridae; genus Tanypteryx; species Tanypteryx hageni. The sequence continues at coordinate 183,920 of CM054120.1, read as the reverse complement.
CCACCGAAAATGTGGCAAAATTTCTTTGTACCACATAGTAAGTATGAACTTAAAAAATTTTCTTTACTAACAAAAGAGGCATTTTCAAAATAATATAAGGTAGGCAGATAAAATAGGTAGTACTGAAAAATTAATTATTTTCTCACATTTATCAAACTTAAAATACAAATAAAATCAATCAATGTGATGGATGAGCTTGGATATATGTAGATAGCATTTTAATATGGTTCAATGTTAGTTAACTTCCAGCGAAGGTCCGGTTCGAGGTTCTTTCTTGTTCGATTTTTGTTTTTAATTACCAACATAGTAGAAAACCCTGTTTCACATAGATAAGTCGTGCAGAATGGGATTAGAATTTTCAACGCTATGTCAGAAAGAGTGGGATATTCAGCTGGTCTTTTTCCCTCACGTTCATATTTTCAGGAATGGAATTAATTGAAACAAACGAGTTTCTCACCTAATTTAGTTCAGAATAATATTGTTTAAAATAGCAACGTGAAAATGCAAATCGACGAGTAACGATAAGTCGGCAGTAGACTGTGAGCCATGAGCGGCGCAGAGGATGCATCCGGATGGTGCAGGCAATAGTCCATCCCTCTCTGTGGTCACTCGTTGTGCAGTTTCATGGGTAAATGCTGACACTAAACTCGCATACCACTGGCAGAATCTTCATGTAACATTGGTGGTACGCGTACCATAGTTGGGAATCGCTGCTCTAGAGGATTTTGTTAGTAAAAATTAACATCTGTAGCACCTACCAGATGGAATTTTACATCCTGATTAACAAATACAGTAAAGAATTAAGAACTGATTTAATTGATTTTTTAATTTATTAAAAATTCTGAAAAATGGACTGCCATTGTTAAAGCACATTGTTTTTGGCTTTCTTGCATGATTTTCAAACAATTTTGTTCCTTGAAATTTTTTCAAAACTTTTCGGTTACACTGATATCTTATACAATGCATTGCATAATAGTAAATAAACAAATATATCTTCACCGTAAAAAGGAAGAGAATACTCACACTGCAGGTTGCTGGTAAACACCATGGCAGGACCTAAGTCAAAAATAGACATGCACACGCAGAAACATGCAAAATCCACTCACACAGTAAACTCGAACCAAAATTAAAACTAGACACCAATGTTTCAACAGCTAAGCTATCATCTTCAGTAGTGTGGGGTGTAGAAGGGAGAAGGGGGGTATATATACAAGGAGTGACTGTTAGGGAGAGGGGGAAAATGAAAGGATTTGGAACGGTTAACTGAGTAACTGAAAAGGGGGAGGAGTGGGGGATAGGACCTAAGTCGTTGTTCATAACCATGTTTTTGTTTTTGTATGTAGATGCTTTCGTATGCATCGAGTTTATTATATTGGTCGATTGATTTGAGTAAGGATAGGTTTTCTGTGGTGACAGGATGATGAGTGTCAAAAATATGAGTTGCAATGCTTGATTTATTTAGTCTGTTGTTTTTGTAGTGTGCTGTGTGTTCTTTAAACCGGGTTTCCAGTTTGCATCTAGATTGCCCTATGTATCTTTTGTCACACGAACTGCAATTGACTTGGTAAATGCTTGATTTGTGGTGATTGGGAATTTTATCTTTAGGATTTGTCAGTAGGTTGGATAGTTTATTTTCGTTGACAAAAACTGGGTGAAGATTAAATTTTGAAAACATGCATTGAATATTATTTGTTAGTTATGGTGCACATGATAGTTTTATGTATTTTTTCTTTGTGTTTTGGTTCGTGAGTATGGTGCATGATTTAATTTGAATATTGTGCTTAGAACTGGTATAACCTTAAATGCGGGACCATTGGAGATAGTTGAAAAGTTCTCCACCAGGGGCTCTGTAGTATTTTGGAATACATTTCTAAAAATAAACCCACTCATTGAAATAATTTACCATGGTGGGTGGAAGTAAGCACATATCTTATTGATGCTGCAAGCAATGCTGCACTAAGCAGCTAGTCATAATAAAATATATAAGAATATAGTTTGTTCGTTTGTCCATTAATCACCAACGAATGTGCCCGTGATCACAGTATTGGATCAATCAGTCTAGAAACTAGGAATAATAATAAACTTCCGAGTCATTGTGTTGGATTCTCAACTGTAGTTTGTTGATATTCCGGTAACTGTAAGTATAAAAAGTAGTTCTATTTTACCATTTCCTTCCGTTCTTTCATATGCAATTTAAAACTTATCATATTTTAGATATAACCAATTTTTGATAAGAACACCTTACTAAAAGTTTGCGATATATCCAATATTTATAGGAAAACTGCCAGCATACCTTGCATATAAGATTATTTGCACAGATGTAATTAGCACAAAATCTACTAGATGACAGCACTGTCATTTTAGCATAAAAGTAGTTTTGTTACTTCCCTAGAGGTGGCACATAGATATTGCCTGACACTGTGCCGGTTGCATACAACTTTTTTCATCCTAACCGCATGTCCAACACCAATGATGAGGATATGCCACTGCTAAAACATATCTAAACAAATTTCTCATCCAAAGCACAAAAGGTTTGACACACACACACACACATATATATATATATATATATATATATATATATATATATATATATATATACATATATATACACACTGTTTGTTTAACCCTGAAGAGGTCACACACAGTCTTTTAGAGTGCAGACTTTTTGTTTTCTTAATTTTATAACCTCATATTTAATTCTTATCCCAGGCCTTCTCATTACCTTTCCTCCAGTTCACTATCTATTAACATATGGGTCTAAGTGACTTTTTATGTCAGGTTTTATTGTTTTTGTTGGGGTTTCCCTATTCTATATTACTTTCTTTCCGCCAGTCACGCACAACCTAAATGACCTAATGCTTTTGTTTGCCCTTCCTTATGATGTCAACTTTTATTCCCACTGCAAAATTTGTGGATAAGTGTTTAATTACCACAACATCACTAAAAACTGTGGCATTCTAGAAAGAAGCCATCGACTGTGTTTATTGTCTGAGTGACAGTGCCAGGCTGATGAAAGATCTTTGCTACAATGCTGTCCTTTTTGTGTAGGGCCATTCAATAAAACAATTTGCACAAATTTCTGGGGAAGAATGATGGACTTGGACATTTGTTCCTGAAAAGAAAACAAAAACCAGAAACTGTTATGTAATGTGCTGAAAATATACTTGCAGAGAGCATATGGTTACTTCATGCATCAGCTTTTCTGAAATGTAGGATAAAAAGTGGAATATGATGAAGACTAAGTAAAATTAAATTTAAGAGATCTGTTTCTACTTCTCAATTTTTCTAGTTGATGTTCAATTTTTATATAAAGTTTATTTTCATTTTACATGCAACATAGCCTTCTGTTCCTTGTAAAACTTTGCTTCCATTTACCCAAAGATTAATGTAGCCATATTAATAAAAATTATGGTATGAACAAAATTTGTTTAAAAATTTTAAATAACTAATGATAATTAGGATATTTTGACTGATTTTCCAATGTGGTCAGAATGACTTCTTATGTTACAAAATTCTGCACAACCTCTTAAGGGTAAACCATCTTTATCATGACACTTACAATATGCAGCTGTCAAATTCTAACCTAGGATGAACCATTTGCATCCATATTTTTCTTAAGGTGGTTATATTAACCTTTAATAGATGGCTGATGCCACTGTGGTGTCACCTTAGACAGTCAGCTGACACCACTGTGGCATTGCTGGTATCTCATTTAAAAAAAAAATATTTCTCCATTATTAACTGTTTTCTTTCTAAAACGTAGACAAAATTATTGAAAGATATGTGTAACAAAAAAATATGTGATATTATTTTTCTATTCTCTTCCAAGGCCAGGGGGACCCATGTTTTTAGAGTGGTTCTTAGCATTTGACCATCATAAAGCCTATGGTGAATAGATCACAGTGGCTTTTTTCTAAGGGGATTTCTGTCCCATTTGAATTTATTTGTGCATAGAATAGACTTTTAATTATTAGGGAACAGCTTAGGGTGTAAAAACTGGAAGGAAGATTGAATGGAATTCACACTTGAGGGAGGAGTGTCCTTGAATGTTTTCTTCTCCTCCTTGTGCGGTCTAGTTTGAGTGTATTACACTCTCATAATTTGGTAGCAAAGGAGGAGGAGTTTCAATTGTGCTGAGTAAGGAAAGACTGAGAAGAAAGAGGAGGATAGAGAGGAAGTAGGAAAGGGAGACGTTTGTCAAAGAAAAGTTTCAGACCAGCTCTTTGCTGAATGATGTTTTTCTTGAAGATTCAGAGGCTAAAATTGAGAGCTCAAGTGAAGATGAGGAAGTGTTGTTAGATAACGATATACCAAATGATTAGAATTTATGCTTGCCAATTATTCAATTAAGGGATTAAATTGTGTATTATTATTACATGTACATTTTAGGTGTCAAATGTACAGATACTTTTTGAATGCCCTGTAGTAATGGTCCAAGACAGAGTGTAACTATTACAATTAGCAATGTATAAAACACAACAATATTGTCATCAAACTTTGACAGCAGCACTAAACACAATAAATATTTTCTGTAGCATAAATGAACACAAATAGACAATAAACAATGAAACATAATTTAGTGTTGTATTACACCAAATATATGGGGGCTGTTGAAAAAAGTGACCGCTACATCTCTTTGTATTTACCAATATGTATGAAGAATAAGGAAATGGTACCAGGGACTAATATTCTCATTGCTGTAAATCATCATTGTGAAGTCATACCTTCTTTATGCCATGATGAAGATGAAGAAAAGCAAGAAGCTAATGGCCCACAAGAAGTTGAACCCCTTGAAGAAGAATTGGTTACCACTACAGGAAGGCTGCAGAAGGGTAAGAGGGGCAGACCATCCAGTGGATTCTATGAAGAAGCAGTAAATGGGAAACCTCACTTCATTACCAGGGAAGAGAAGGGTTTGGTTAGGTGTCCCATAATGGGCTGAGAAAAGAAACTACTTATTTCTGCAAGACTTGTGAAGATAAGCCCTTTTTTAACATAGATGTTTGCATTGAAGTGTACCATATATGCAAAACGTACTAGTAATTGGTTATAGTAAAGGTAAAAGTGCCTCTGAATGTTTTAGCAAACACATTTATGAAAAAATAGAATTTTTTCATAGAAATAATCTGATCAGAGACAAAAAAATATCTTTGGAAGTGTTAATCAAAATCCCTGAGGCAACTTGACTGTAAATTGACATTTTGTAAAAAATCAACAAGAATTAACTGTGTGTGGCAATATGGTTCATTTCAACAAGGTCTCTATTCCAGGTGATAACCTATATAGTTACATGATTTCTTCAGATTCTGTTTGCTATTTAGCTCCTATAGCGGCTCACAGATGACAGACTAGATGGTGGAATATAGATAAAAAGAATTGCAAAAACCACTTTTTTGGACATGGGAGAACCTAAACATACATGTTCAACTAAATCTCAAAGAATTTTTTTATGATCACAATGCTTCCTTTATATGCTTCATTATGAGGGAAAAGTTATAAGATTTTCAGTGGAGTAAATAAAAATAAATATTAAAATTGATGGAGAAAATCTACAAAAGGGGGACCATTTTAATAACAAGTCAAAGGTATGAAATTAAGCTGGAAAAAGCAAAAGCAAAGGTAAACAGATTCACCACAGGACATTTCAATCTACCTACTAGAGACTGACTGAATTTTGGTTACAGTTTCAACACTGAAACCTGAGTAAAACAGTGATTCAGTTTGTCATATTTGAATAGTTATGGCCATAACTTTGCATCATTGCCATTTATATAAATCACACATATTTCATGCATAAAGCACCCACACATTTGCCATGTTGCCTCGGTAAAAAAAATGCCGGCTCACTTGTTTGATTTCTGCAAATACTTTAAAGTGGGATCCGACTTATTCAATGAACAGCAAAGGGCGATAAGTCTGTATAGTGTGGAATGTGGCAATATTGAAACATTATATAACTATGAGTGGGAATTAGCTAGGCATATCATAAGTATTTTGAAGCCATTTTTTGAAGTAACTTTTGAAATTTGTTCAGATCAAGCTTGCATATCTTTAATGATACATATTACTGCGACGCTCAGTGGAAAATTACAAATGACAGAAGAAGACTGTGGTGTGTTCCAAATTAAAGCAGCATTACATGATGCTCTGAATCATCAATTTGCATATCTCAAAACTTCTCCAATTATCACTGCAGCAACAATTTTGGATCCACGTTTTAAAGATGCAGATTTAAACTCCACTGAAACGGGCGCACACATAGGGGGGGTCCACCGGGTCTAGACCCCCCCCCATAGGGGCATATTTTATCCTGAGATGAGGGTGAAGGCAAGACGTTTAAAGTGTTCTCAGGAATGCTTTTGCTCCAGGAATGAGTGCGTGAATATGGGGAAGACGGAAAGAGGGAAGGAAGGGAGAAGGAAAAGTTCCGTTTCCAAGAAAATATCGGTGGCAAGTGTTTAAAGTGACCATTGGTCAAGACAAAATCTTTTTGCTGAAAACATCCTATTTCCATGAGAAGGGGTTTCAGTTGAGAAACGTTCATCCCTTTCTGGGTCTTACATTCTCTGTTTGGTCTTTTGGAGACTTCCTGGATCCCTGCTGAGTAGGAGGAGGTTCAGGCGACCAGGAGAATGGCTGTTTGTGTAAAATATCCTATTTCCACTAAAAGGGGGACAAAAAACTGCAGCTGAGACTCTCAAAAGAATACAATTGGAGTCTCCAATTTGGAGAAGTTGGTTAGTTGGAAAAGAAGTCTCGATGAGTGAGGAAGTGTAGTGATGAGTGTATCTCTTACTGTGGAAAAGTGCATTTTTTGGAAGAATGGAAGCATCCGAGCAATATTGACGCTACAGATCTTGAACAAAAAAAATCGGGTACTTTTCCAGAAAGCTCCCCGCGACCTTTTTTCACATTTTTTGCACATCTTGAATTTCGGCAACCCTGAGGAGTTTCCACTGGGAAGTCTAAACTCACCACTGAAATTGGAAAAGTATTTAATGGAGAAATTGTGAGTGCAGATTCCATGCAGATAAGCTGTTTTCCTCGAATCACATGAGCATTTATTTCATCTCGTTGGCCTCGTGGTCGGTGAAATTCGAATATATAAAACAAAGTAGGTTGCTTTGATAAGTGTTGTCCGTGAAATTACATTAGTGATATGTAGTAAATAGCCGTATAGTAGTGGCCTTTAAATATGTTATACTACATTATTTCATTTCTAATTAGATAGTTTGCTACTGTTACGGCGAGTACCGGCACTTATTTTTATCCAATTAAAGCACTGCTTATAGACATAAGATAGGCTACTCGCATTCTAGTGCAAATGAAAAAGTCAGAAACTGTCCTTTTAAAACTCTTTGGTTTACCCCTTACATAGATAAATATGAGTAGTAAAAGAAAACAAACATCAATATTATCATTTGTGAAGAAGTCGCGGGGAAATGTGCATAGTGAACAAAAAGATGGTGAGAAAATTAATTTCAGCAAACATAGTGACCTCATCGATAGTGCATCATTGCAAGAAAAAGAGCCGTGTTCGTTGTTCGCACTGGTTACTGGATGTACTACGGAGACAGATGCGGACAAAAGGTAACCCTAATGATATAGCAAACTTTTTGAAATCGAAAGAATATTGTTCTGGTAAGAAACTCCTGGAAGTTTTTAATAGTTTATGGTCACCAGATGCTAAATATAAATTTCCTGTCAAGAATATTAAAGGCAAAAATTTAAGGTGTCAAGCACATTGGCTTGAAAAATGGCATTGGGTATGTTATTCGGAATTCATGGATGGTCTCTTCTGCAAATATTGTGTGCTATTTTCTCCCTTTAGAGTAGGAGTGCATAGGGAGCAAAATCCGGGAAAATTTGTTTCAGAAGCTTTCAACAAATGGCACCATGTCTTAGAATATTTTGAGAAGCATGGCAAATTGTCATATCATACACGAAGCTTGGAAATATTTTACAATTTAAAGAAAATTGATGAGAAAAAAGTGCTCCCGATTGATTTGATTTTAGATAAAAACAAAGCAGCGGAAGTAGCAAAAAAACAGGGAAATACTTGGCTCAATAATAAAAACTGTCCTATTTTGCGGGAAGCAGGGGATCCCCTTACGAGGACATTTAGATTATGGCCCCTTCAATGTTGAAGAAACCCCTGAAAAAATGAGGGATATTTTAGAGCCTTACTTAGAATGCGTGTGGAAGCAGGAGACGAAATTTTAAGGAATCATTTTAAAAGTTGTGGAAGAAATTCCTACGTTAGCTGGAGAACACAAAATGAAATCATTTCTTCCATAAATGATATAATTTTAAGGGATATTGCAAATCGCATCAATAAGAGTAAGTGTTTCAGTATAATAGCAGATGAAACTACTGATGTTGCTGGAATAGAACAGTTTGCTCTTGCTGCTCGATTCATTGAAAATTATACTGTCCAAGAACAGTTTATACCGGCTGTCAGTAGAACAGGACAAAGTCTTGCCACACATTTGAAAGATTCTTTGCAATATTTCAAAATTAATTAAAAATTTCTCAGAGGCCAAGGATATGATGGGGCTAGTGCAATGAGTGGACAGTTCCAAGGAGTTCAAGCTCATATTAAAAAACACTTCCCTCTGCATTATAGCTCACACAGTTTAAACCTAGCGATTTCAGATTCTTCTAATTTACCCAATATCAGAAACTGTGTGGGAATAGTGGGTAAAATCTATAATTTTTTTCACACTCCATTGAGGCAAAATGTTTTAATAAGAAATATTGAAAAACACTGTCCTCATTCTAGAAAACTAAAATTAGTTGTGTGTGTGGGGCACGAGATGGATTGAAAGACATACTAGTTATGGTTGAATTATTTAATGCTATACAAGCATCACTGAATGAAATGACAGAGTGGAATGATAACGATGTTTCCGTTCAAGCTTCTCTTTTAAATGTATCGATTTCTAAAGCTGATTTCATCATTTCTTTGCTGACTATAAATAAGGTATTTGCTCTTACTAAAAGGTTGAGTGAATATTTACAAACAGTTAATATTGATTTGAAGAAGGCAATGAGTTATGCTGACTCGGTCATTGAAGGACTTGAAAGTTTAAACATTAATTCTGAATCAGTTTTCAAAGAGATTTTTGAAATGGCCATAAAGTTTCTGGAATTTGTAAGAGGTGAGGAAGAAATTAAAATTCCAAGATGTCCTACGAAGCTATCAGTCTACCGCAACAATATTCCAGCTAAATCCCCTGAGGAGTACTACAGACGGGCTATATTCTTACCCTTTCTAAACAATGTAATAAGTCAAATAAAACAAAGACTTAAAAAACATAATAACATTTTAGCTAAATTTGGATGCTTACTGACTCAAAATTATGATGATGAAACGGAAAATGATTTTCTCACGTTAGCAGAATTTTAATCGAACAGTGATGATCTTTTTTGTGAAAATAAGGAAAGCATGCTTGGTGAACTTAAACTATGGAAAAATTTTATACGGAACAAGGAATTATTTTCTGCTATTGAAGGGTTCATTTATTGTGACAGAGAGTTGTATCCTCGTATCAAATTGCTCCTACAAATACTATGTACACTTCCCATTAGCACCTGTACCAGCGAAAGATCATTCTCTACTTTGAGGAGGCTAAAAACTTATCTAAGAAAAACCATGAAAAGTGATAGACTTAATGGTCTTGCATTAGTAAATATCAACAGTTTACAGGTGTCTCCAGAAGATGTTTTGGATGAATTGAGCAAGAAATCGAGACTATTGGATTTTACCATTTGAGGTAAGAAATGTTATTTTTAATCAAGTGCAGTAAGGCCTCCAAAGGCGAACCACCTCTCAAAGTGACTCCTATTTAGTGGAACATTTTCAAGAGTGCAATTATTTTCTCTGAGATGACTACTCTGACCTGTCCCCTCTAATCTGATCACCGTCTTCCCAGACCAGCAGAAGTTAACCTGACCACTGTGTCCCATTAAATGACTTCTGTTTTCTTTCATTTGTAATTTTGAATATTATCAAACACAGTGAACCCAGTTAATAATTGCGCGAGTATTTTTCATTTTAAAGGGTAATGTAGATTTAATATAAAACAATTAAAAATTAGATTATTAGAAATCGAATGTTTTGAATATATTTTCTTCTTATGTTCCCGATTTTCAGTAAATTTAAACGACAAGGGAAAAACGATGTAAACTGCTCCTAAGAATCATATTTTGTGTATTCCTCTGAAAATACTGGTATTTAAAAAAAAATTAAGCGCATGACCTAGACGATTGGATTTCACTATTTGGGAAACAAAATAGAACTTTGAAATAAAATCAAATTGTATATTTGGTTTGTTATTTATGTTATTTTTGCTTATATTTTCGAAGTTAAAATATGGCGTTGAAATATGTCTACTTCTGCTGATAACCCTGGACCATTAGTCTATATTCACTGTAATAATATACTCGGAAAATTTGAGATATTACACTGTAATATATTTATTCTAATTGTGTGTTTTACAGTAATAATGTACTATTTAGAAAGGGAATTAATTTTTAAACGCAAGTTGTGTAAATAAAATAAATAATAAAGGGTAACCTTAAATTTTTTTATGCCTGCCAAATAGATCGGACCCCTACCCCCCCTTAGAAAAAAGTCTGTGTGCGCCACTGCACTGAAAAGAAAGCCACAAAAAACAAAATCATCATCTATCTTCCGTCAGTTGCAACAGTAGGCAGTAGAATTAATATGACAGATAATGATCAGCCCATAACATACTTCGAATATCAAGTGTTTGAAACAAACATGAAGCAATTGTCATCAGTGAACTCCCCTGACTTGTCTGAATCTGGTCTCGGGGATGCACACGACAATCTTGAAATGTCTATAAATACAATTAGTTCTACTGAAACAATGCTGTTATATGAAAAAAAATCTGTTCTCTTATCTAAAAGAACCAAATATGCCACAGTCAACAAATGTATATGCATATTGGCACTGCAGCCAGTACCCACAACTCAAAGTAGCTGCTCGTAAGTACATATCTGCACCCACAACAAGTGTAGCTAGTGAACAATTGTTCAGTTCAGCGGGGCAGATATAGGCTGATTGGAGCAGTAACCTATTGGGTGAAAATGTAGAAAAACTGTTGTTCTTAATGTATAATATAAGAATCCTTGAATTTATTTATTAACAACCTTAAAATGTTTAAAAATATCAATCAATATTATAAATCTAATTTGGCACATAAATACATAGAATAGTTACATTTTAGTTAATTTGAAATGCATTTTTTATTTGAATTGGAAATAAAACATACAATAATGATTTTGTTTTAATTATAATTATTAACACTTGATAAAACTCCAGTAATATTGAATTTTTTGAAAAATATTTATGTACATAGATACCTACCTATCATGTGAAATTATAAAAATGCCTAAAAATACCTTTAAAATTTCAAATGTAATATTATTAGTAATACAAGCATTAAAACCATAGCAGTTTCAGTTTTGGCCAAAACCATGTGAGTTTTGGCTTCAGTTTCGGTTATGGCCATAACTATAAAAATGACTTTTGGTCAGTCTCTACTACCTAGACACTCCTGCCGTACATTTTCAGCAAAAAAGAAAAATCTTTCTTTTACAGGAAGCAAAAGGCAATTAATTCATCAACGAGAAATATTGTTTTATGACACTACATGGTAGCAATAGATTCATTACAGACAAGAAGGCTATCAATGAATAAAATTAATATTTTGATGTGCACGAGAATAACCACAGACATTTGTGACAGTGAGTGTGTAGACAAAAGCCACAGAATGGAAGATGCTAAGAAAGAAACAAAGAGGTCAGAAAATAAAAGTGATTTTGGGTGGTTTAAAAGTGAGAAACAGTAATGAGACAATGAGGAAAGGTGCATTAGGTGAAAATAAAGGGAACCATGTTTTCATTAGATGCTTTTCTTAAGTCAGTGCACAACTTTACCGTGCAGCTCCTCTCCAGTGAGGCCAGCCGGTTTCACGGTTGACACTACTGTCCTATCTTAGTACTCTTTAAAGACAGATGCATCAACAATTGTGCCCATTCCTCTTCCTTGGTTAAAAAAATCATGATTGAAGGGAGTGAAATGCATTTGACCACAAAGCGGCCTACAGAGGTGAAGCAAGAGGTGCATTAGTAGTAGGATGTTGTGAAGTAATAGCCGGAGGCCAGGGGTTGGGCCAGGAAGCAAGTAGGGGGGCAGAGCCTCCCTAGTAGGTTAGATCTGGTTTCAAATAAGAGGTAAAACATTGAAATCAAACTGAAAGGATAACTTTATTTGAGATACAAATCAGTGACACTTTTACCTGCATGCTTGGGAAGAAATAAAGTCTGTGAAAATGCATGATGATATTCTCTGCCATTTAGTCGATGACGGTATCCACCAATGAATGCTTTCTTCATTTTTTCATCTATTATTTCTACAGAGAAATGTTTTGGTTCCTTCCCTCCACCTGAGAGATAGGAAGTGGTTTTTCAATTTAGTAATAAATCTTAACATCCACAAGTCACTCCAATTTTGTTATATAAAAATTAATTGCTTTGGAAGAAATCCCTGGTTATAAAACTGTTGCTGATACCACAATTTTCAGATATAGCATGTCTTTCTCTCCCCCCTTACATTTTTAATTGAACTTGAAAATTTTTTACTTTACCGTCTATAGAATTATAACAGTATTCATATTGTATTCAGCTGTTTATCGCAATCATAAAAGATGAAATTTGAAAAAAAAACACTACAAGTTGTATCCTTAGGCATACTGTATTAGGTTAAATGGACTGTTTTCTTTTATATTAAGATATTATAAGGTAGATTTGCATGCTTCTCAAAATTTGCAGCATATCCCAGGAGCATGGCATTTCCATTAAATAAACATTTAATTAATTGTAATTGCTAAAAGGAAAAGTGAATTCTGGAATCTGAATCGAGTGATAGAGAATACATAAAATGAAAGATGGAATCCTTACAGGAATTTTTATGTAAATGTTAGACAACTGAAAGGAAATATTGAGATAAGTTCTAATAAATTGAAGAGAGAAGTAATCTTCTTGTGTTGACCTATGAATTAAGCTTCTATTTTTCTAGAGTTTTAGCTGGAGAATGCATGGCTGAAAAAAGAGGGAGATACTCATCATTGTGCGAGGGTGCACCATATGAAAGTCTAATACAGTTTTATGGTTACACTGAGATGTACATTTTTAATTAGGTACTTGAATGAATGTCAAGAAAAGTTTAGAAGGTTTAGCATGAGAATTAAGGCTCACTTTAAAGTCAGTTAAGAATGTCTTCTACTATCATAAAATCTGAAAGTTCCTTGGCCTTTGCATGCCTTTCAAGAGGAATTAATCTGTAAGTATGTATGATACTTTTGATGTTAATTAAAACTATTTATATAGAAATAATATTAGAATTTTGTTCACTTCTTGTTAATATAAACATGAAAAGAAATGTACAAGAAGTAATGAACAAACTACAGGAAAAATAATTTACATAGTTGAAAATTAAAATGGTACCTATATGAAAAACTTACCCATTTCTACAGTCACACTGATCACATCTTTCACGGGCAAATCTCCATATATTTGGTTAAACAACAGTGAGAAATCAACATGATGATTTGTATTCAAGTTTATTACAATGCTCCCACAGCTTGAGGCAGCAAAATCTGCTAAAGTTTGATTATCAGTAATATATTTGGAGTCATGTGACAGATTAAGGTCCTCTAGAGGGACTATCAGTACATTAGATAAATTTTCTCGCAATTGTCCCATTGAAGTTTCTATTTCAAATGGTAAAGTAAAAGTTTTATCTTGACCAAGATTAAATTTCACAGTCACCCTTGGAGGTGATGTAAAAATCACTTCAGGGGTCCTAGTATAGTTGGTCAGAGACATTTTTAAAGTGGATATCTTGATTTCTAAACAAGTGTCTTTCAAAATAGAATATCCAATGATTATTTTAAGAAGAATATTGATATTATACCACAGCTTCCATTTTACTCTATGTCGCTCTCCTGAAATAAATTTACATTTTATACATAACCAATTTTTGTTATTTGGTCAAAATAAAATTCAGAGAGATTACAAGCAGGATATGAGTTAAGTTACTAAAATTATACATGTACATACGTGCTTTTTAAACGTCTATAAAATATTATTTTTCCTGCATCTATATTACTAATAATTACATCTGAAAAAAGGTTAAAGTAAACAAATACTTTCGATTCATAAGTATTTTTATAACATGATAAGCAGGTGTGTTACGCTAAAATTAACATGAAAATCCAAGTAGAGGGTAAAAAATATACGTGAAAGCATATAATCATAATTAAAACTGTTCTAGATCATTAATGCTAAATAAAAAGCATAACAGGTGTTTTGCTGTAATGATTTTGGAGGTTAAAAACACAGCAAATAACTAATATATGTAGCTAAAGTTTTTGTTTAACTTTCTGTTGCCAGGTTACGAATTCGCTAAGCAGAAATGAAGAAGCATTAGGCGTTTCAAAATTTCCATAATTTACTGTAATCCATTCTCAGTATCTTTTATTAGAATTTGAATTTAGTCATATTGAATTATTGGAATAATTTCTTATCGTCAAATTATCCCAAAATCGTATTCATCCTCGGGCATGGCGCCATTTTTAATAGCTTCGTATTTCTTCCACCGAGGAAATTTTGTGTGGATTAAAGAATGAAACAGAAATGCTGCTGAAAATTATATCAACAACTTGTCACTTTGTGAACAAAACAATGATACAATTCTCTGGAGCAATCGAAAATTTTTATTGAATATTAACTTATCTGTTTAGCACGACGCAAGTCACTATTTATAACACTTCTTCGAAAAAACTTCACAACCTGTCTTACCTGACTAGTGAGTTTTTGTAGTTTTTCCACAGATGTTAACTTTTCTATCACCAAATGAAGCGTGTGTGCAAAACAGGGAACGTGTTTTCCCGTGCCGAGAAACATGTTAACTGTACCAACAATATTGGAAGTGTTATCAGTGACTGCACATACTACCTTACTTTTGGGGATAGAATATTTCATGAAAACAGCTTGAAGTTGCTCACAAATGTCGACTGATGTATTCCTCTCCGTGAGCTCCTTGGTTGAAATGCATTTAGAAACAATGTCGCTGCCGTTCAAATGATGTGCTGTTATATCCAGGAAACTACGGCATGACATCATTTCAGTCCAAATGTCCAAAGTAATTGCAACATTTCCCACACTAGGATCACTTATTTTGTCAGAATAAACCTTTATCATGACCTCGTACAGCTCATCAAGTCGTGATTTTAGTGTGTCAACGCTGGGGAGCTTGTAGGTGGGGCTTAAGTGCTTCAACAGTCGACGAAATCCTCGACCATTGACTGTTTCGAAGGGCCGCTTATCAACACAGATAAAATACATCAAGAACTTTGTAATGAGCTCATGACTATTACCACCCTCTGAATAATTGCGCAAGTTATAACTTACATAAATAATAAATAGATCGAGCAATAAATATCCCTAATATCAACATAGTAAACGCAAATTACCGGAATATGAGCTCATTCTCTGAAAGGATGTAGCAATCGTCAATTGTGACTTTCTTGTGGGAGGTAGTAAGTACTGAGTTTCTGCCACGACCTCGTCAGATGCATCAGAACGAACTGGATCATTAACAGTGTCCTAAAAGGCATCGAAAACGAATAACATAAGATTAACAAAGTTATGTTGCAGAAAAAATGATCACACATTAATATTAACTTCATCAATTCAATGAAATACTTACGCATACTCTTAGTGGGAAATCCTTTGAACTGGAAGCCACTGCATCAGGCACCAATGTTTCATCTTGTTTCTTCTTGCCAGGGGGTAAATGCATCGCCCTATCAAAATAAGTAAAACACTAATTTTTAAGCAACATGAATTTCAGATGGTTAAGTGCACCTATGCACGAAGCGAGCCATATTGTAATATTTATTAGTACAGGCATATAGCAAATGCTTCCATTGGCAGACACAGTGGGTGGTATGCATAAAAACGCGGCAAATGCTTTTCCTTCGGTTTTGTAGCAATTGCTACGATTCACATGCATAAAGCTTCTCCTTTTGCTACTTTTCATGCATACCACCCAGTATGTCACATTATTCATTAAAATCGCGATTCAAAATGAATCAAGTTAAACGAATATTTATAACGTAACTTTTAACTTACTTTTGTTGGTGCTTATTCAAATGTTTCTTCATATTCGGTGTATTTCCACAAGTTTTACACGAAGCAGTGTCCTTGTTAATTCTATTGAAAAACTTCCAAATATTACTCTTTGGAGGTGCCATGGTAAACCTCGTGACGATTTGTGCACTACACGAATATTAGCGGCTAGACGGGGACGATTTTCCATCCCTCACATTATACCTCACCACCTCACTTTTGTTACTGCATGTACTCATTTGATTCGATACTGAGAAACAAACATATGAGTAGAAAATCGAAAGAAAAGTATCGAGTACAAAAGTACTTGGTGTCGAAAGGAAATTATCGATACTTTCTTCGTATCCCTACCCAAAGATGGGAAGGTGGCGAAGTTTGAATACATTTTGTGCTGTAGTTTGGTGTTCCAATTTTAAAGGTTGTCGAGTTGATAAACGTTTATCGTTTTCCTAAACAGGATACCAGGTACGTTTGTTATGTTATTTGATACGATTAGCGTGACCCGTTTTATTTAATTCGCTGATTCAAAACTTGGAAGTTATGGTTAATATAATAATAATAATAAATTTATTAATCCAGAGATCATTACACTGATATAGGACAAGTTAAAAAATAAAATAAAAATACAGAAACATACATATAGAAGGACAAGAAAAGGATTTGGAAAGCTAATCAATATATCTAAATATAAGAACATAAGAAAATTAAAATACAGTTTACAAGAGTATATACGTTACAGCAAAAACGGTAATGACAAAAATAATTATATAAGAGTCTAGCCTATTTGATATCATTATTTAGGTATTCACTAATTGAGTAAAATAATTTACTAAGTAATAAGGTTTTGAGTCTAGATTTAAATAATCCAGGCTCTTTAATATTCTTCAAGCCTTCTGGGAGTTTGTTGTATAGACGAGGACCAAGTGAGTTAGGACCCGTTAATGCTTTCCTAGTTCTAGTAAAGGAAATATGAAGATTTTTAGATCCCCTGGTAACAAACTGATGGAAATCACAATTCTTTTCAAAATCACGTTTTTTTTAATAAACAACAGTAAGGTAAGAATATATACACAGGGTATAGGGAGAATATTAAGACTACTAAATTAAGGACGGCATGGACTTCTCTATAATTCATTAGCCATTAGACGTAATACTTTTTTTTGTATCCTAAAAATTTTTATGGCAAGAGGGGATGACCCCCAAAAAATGATACTATAACTTATGTGAGAATAGAATTCTCCATAGTAGAGGCTTAAGAGCACCTCCATGCTGACTGTGTGCCTAATATTTTGCAATAAAAAGCAGATTGAGCTAAGTTTACTTGCCAGGCTATTGATGTGGTTTTCCCATGTGATATGTGAATCAATTATTATGCCAAGAAAACTTGAACAATCGACAACCGGCATGGGTTTCCCTCCCATCTCCAGGACAGTATTTTCACAATATTTATTTACATGAGGGAATTGAATCACTTGTGATTTATCTGCATTCAATTCGAGAAAATTATTTTGACACCACTGACTCAGTTGTTGAATAATTAATTTACTATTGCTTTTTAAATGGAGAGAGGTTTTAGCTGAGAGAAGGACATTTGTGTCATCAGCATATAAAATTATGTTAGCACCTGGTATTTGATTAAAAATGTTAGGGAGGTCGTTTATGTACACCAAGAATAAAATAGGTCCGAGAACCGATCCCTGTGGAACCCCTATAGTTGCTATCCTTTCAGGTGAAACATATTTCACTCCATTTAAGTTAATTACTGTATGCAGTGGTCTACTGCCAAGATATGATTTAATCCAGTTGTTGGCAACACCTCTTATTCCTAGCCTATCAAGTTTAATTAATAGTAGTTCATGGTTCACGTTATCAAAGGCTTTTGAGAAGTCAAAAAATAATCCAAGAGATTCCAATTTATTATCAAGTGCAGATAGAATGCAATTAACTGCATGAAAAATGGCAGTTGTTGTTGACTTATGCTGCCTAAAGCCATGTTGAAATGGAGATATTATTTTGAAAGATTCAAAGTATGCAATCAATCGTTTATAAAAACTATCTCAAAAATTTTAGCAAATTGGTTTAGGATTGAAATAGGACGATAGCAGTTAATGTCATGGATGTTTCCTTTCTTATAAACAGGAACTAATTTGGAAGTTTTTAGGGGTGATGGAAAAATACCAAGCCTTAAAGATTCATTTATAAGTAATAGGAGGGGAGATTCTATTGCCTTGTAGCAGTAGCTTATAATGGAAATTGGTATCTCATCCAGACCTGAGCAGTGTTTAGAGCCAGAGTTTTTTACAATAGATTCAAGTTCCTTTTCATCAGTTGGGAAGAGAAACAGTGAATTGATAGAGTATGGTATATTATTATAAGCATCAGCATTTAGTGAATGGGTAATGGGCGGTTTTATAAAATGATCAATGAATTTAGATGCTAAAATAGAAGGATCAGAAATAATCTTGTCTGTACTATCTTTGACTACAGGTATAGGGTGGTTTACACTTATGTTTTTGGATTCATTTATGATTTTCCAAATTTCACCAGTTTTATTAACAGCAGTAGACACTCTCCTGTTATTGCATGTTCGCTTCGCCTCGTTTATCATTTTACGATAATGCCTCTTAAGCATTCTGTATTCTATAAGTAACTCATCATTAACTGTTAGTTTGCAGAGGATGTACAATTCTTTAAGGTAGAATGAGAGTTGCCTAATTTCATTAGTTATCCACTCATTGGATGATGGTTTCTTATGGCCTTTTTTCTTGCAAATTGGAAATGCTAAATTAAAATAGAATATAAATTTATTGTAAAAGTAATTGAATTTACCCTCAAAAGTTTCATCAATGACTACTCCTCCCCAATCTTCGGATTCTAACATGGCCCTAAATGACAGCATATTAGTATCAGAAAATGAACGTTTATGATAGATAACATCTTTAGGGGTAACCCTGATATCAAATAAAGCTAAAATAGGAAAATGATCAGATATGTCTGATGTTATAACTTTGGTTTTAACAGACATGCTATCACTGTTGGATACAATATAATCAATGAGTGATTTAGAGTGACATGTAACATGAGTAGGTCCATCATTAGCAACATATAAATTAAAAGTGTTTAAAAGGTTAAGAAGATCATATTTACTATCATTATCTATCAACAGGTTACAATTGAAATCCCCAGTAATAATTATAACTGACTTAAGGTCTGAATTATATAAGGAATCCAGGAGGAAACCAAGTTTGTCTAAAAATAGTGGAAAATTACCAAGTGGTGACCGATAGAGTGTGGCAACAAAAATGTTATGAGTACCAATTGATAGATTAATTAATGAACATTCAAAGTCCCTCTCTTCAGAGAGATGCTTGTATGAAATATCCAGACATTGCACAGCAATAGATTCCTTTACAAATATAACTACACCACCATTTTTGAAGTTATGGCGACAGTAAATTTCAGCAATATAGTACCCAGGTAGTCTGACAGAATAAACCTCTTCTGATTTAAGCCAGTGTTCACACAGACAAATAATATGAGGCTTGTAGGAATTAGCTAATATTTCTAACTCATATAGTTTGTTTTTTATACACTGAATGTTAAGGTGAAGCACAGTTAATTTGAAGTCACTATTTCTGTTATTATTCACTTGCACTGCTGATGGGTTTGCTTGTCATGAAGACTTTGGATTGGAAGGACCATTCTGGAGTATGGGAGATGGTTTCTGGACAGTATTAGTAGTAGGGGTTGAGGATGTCTGGGGGTTACTAGCATTAAGTGCAACTCTATTATTAGTATCTAAATGCAAATTTAGAAATTTAAATCGATTTAGCATTACATTTTCAGGCCAAATTGAAGGGTCAATCACCTTATCCAGATTTTGAAAATCAGTGGAAATTTTGAAAGATGCATAATATGTTAGTTTTAGGTGTTCTTTCTGTTTCTTTTAAGATTTTCCAATAGTTTCTATATTATTTATATCTCACCGATTCATTCTTTACAAACTTAGAGCAGAAGAGTGGGTGAAATTCTGCCTTCGAAAGGAACTCGTTGGTTGTGATGTAGACTTCTCGAAAAATTGAAGGTTGTGCGATGAGAATTTTAGGGCAAGTGATTTTAAGTCCAAATATCCTAAACCACTACTGAAGCCTGATGCCGACCCTAGTGTTAGTATAGGTGTTTCCGAAATTATAAGCGTAATTCCTTCCAGAAAACGATTCTGCTGACAGATAAGTGCAGTATTGATGAACGTAGTGAACATACAGTTAATATATTTTCTGTTTCATGTGTTCAGCAGAGGGAAGGTGATTATGAATGCAAAATGAATGAGCCTCACCCAAATACAAGTAAGTGAATGCATATGACTGATATTATGACTTATACATTACCGGTGGATTATGTGAATTATTATTGATTCTATTTTTTAGTGTTTGATGTATTGCGGAGGGTAGAATTTAAGGGAATTCAGGTGCCAAGGACTCCTCCAGGAAGGGGCAAATTTTTGAAGATTACCAGATACTTAGTTACTTGAAAAGTTATGGTGAGCCAGCGAAGGAATTCAATAAAAGTTTCTTCCATATAGGGAATTTTTTTAATTTTCGAGGATTGGGAGGAAGTTTTCCTTCAAGTTTTTGGAAGGGTGACGGCAGAACAAACCCTTGCCAGGAAATAGGGTTGTACTTAGTGAGAGAGAAAATTTCAAAGACCTGGCTTTCCATTGTGCTGAAAGTAAGGACATTTTTCTCTCCTTGTATGTAAAAAACAGAATTTTTCGGGTTGTTAACTTCCTCAATAGGCAAAGGGCAGATGAGGGTTATCTAAAAATTAAACAAACCTTCCCATCAACTTAGAAAGGTTCATCATTTATGAATTTAAGATTATTTAAAATGACAATTGAAGGCATGAAAATACAACTAGACCAAGTGTCGGAGTAAGCAATGAGATAAACAGCCTAGAAGTTTTGTAATTATCATTAAAAATATTAATGCGAGCTATATGTATGTACATTGTTGCCTTATTGTCTTTCAGGTCATGGACAACTAAATTAAATTCTATAGTTGACTTTTGTAATACACTCACTTTGTATACAATATTGGTGTAGGAAGTGTTTTTTGCGAATCAGAATCTTTAATAGTCTAAGAGCATTCATATTATCTCACATCTTTCTCTTTCTGTAAATTTCCACTATTTTGTGCTTCTCCAACTTGCACTTTGAATAGATCATATCTCTTGCATGTATCTTTGAGTGGTGGGCGGCAGCCAAGTTGAAATCATATTTTTCGGTTGTGAAGTGGAATGCAGCAAGAGAGTTGCAAGTGTTGTAATGTCATATCCCAAAATACAAATAGACTAAGTGCAAAAATGTAGTTGGTCTGATTGTATTTTAAATGTTGGGGTACTTGCAATGCCGGATTAATTGGGGAGCAGTGGCACAGTTGCGCCAGGGCCACGTGATAAAAGGGGCCTCACGGAGGCCCCAGACACCGTGAAAAATTATGCGCCAGGGCCCTCATGCTCCTTGGTCCGGCCTTGGGTATTTGGATTTGGTCTATTTGTTTTATAAAATGAGAGAAGTACATGTAATTAACTCGGTGTAAATTGTGGACATGCCCTTCTTGTATTTTCAGGCATCTAGTTGTAAACTATGTTGAAGAATTGTATTGTACATTTTCCTATAATAACTGACTCTGATAAATTTACTTTGAGTTTTGTTATTTGGCAGCATTAATATCTTTATAACCATCTAAATTCTAATGTATGATTTTAATTTGGTCATAAATCTTATAATAGTTATTTAAATTTATTACAATGTGACTTTTTATTGAAAATGTTCTAATTACATCTGAAAGGATATAATGGTAATTATACTTTGTGACTAGCGGTTCTATTAAATAAACTCTTGGTTGTACTTGAATGAGATTGCATTTCCGATTAATGAGGAAAGATTTATCTAAATGACATTCTATTTGAATATTTGTTGTAAGAAGCTATAATTTAATATTTATTTTGCAGTAACAAACAAGATGGCGCAATTAATGTCAAATTCGTTCTTATTCGCTAAACCAAATTTTGTAATTATAACTTCTATCGAATAATTCATTACAAGAAATTTTGTTTCAAATGGATTTAAGTTTCCCTCATTTTAGCTTCCCTCCCAGCTGCCAGAGAGCTCTGCATGAAACATTCTTAAAGCTTAATTGGACTCTCCTATATTACTCCTTACCGAAATGGCGATTTTATGGACTCAAGTAGTTCAATTTCTCGCCACTCTTGAGGGGAGATATATTTAATTTGCTCTAAATTTCCACACATTTTAACTCTTTTGTTGGTCATGCCGAATATCAATAAATCGCACAGAGATACGATATATCACAGCTAGATTGGCTTGGTCACACTGTCATATAATTAATTCTACAACCGTGATTTTTAGACCCCGTGCGCGTAGGCAAGAGTCCTAGTGTAGCGATGGGCATAATCGAATGGTTAGTAATCGAGATATTTCCATAATCGAGATATTCATTCGTTAAGATCATTCGCTAATATCTTACAATTAGAGATGGGTAGTTCATGAATGAATCGATCTAATTGAATCGTTCAGTGTACTGAATCGATTTACCTCTGACCAAGTAAACGATTCAAT
Source organism: Tanypteryx hageni (assembly GCA_028673005.1). NCBI lineage: Eukaryota > Metazoa > Arthropoda > Insecta > Odonata > Petaluridae > Tanypteryx > Tanypteryx hageni. Next base: position 161,053 of record CM054120.1, on the reverse strand, counting down.
GGTTCACCAATTCATGAATCGGTGAATCATGTGATTCACTGAATCGTTAAGAATCAACTGATTCACTGAATCGAAGAATGAACTGATTCACTGAATCGGTGTTTCACCCAAAAAGAGGAATGTTATCGCCCAAGTATGGTGCGCCATGTTTAGTTCTAGAGAGTGTTATATTATTGTTAAATTTATTCAGCCGCTAACCTACCTTGTTTTAATGATCATGATTATTGTGAAAATCAGTAGGGCATAATTATTTCAAAAAATAGTATAAGTATATTGTAAATTCCTTTAAACAAAATTATTTAATTATGATGGTCTTATGAAATGTGAACACGCATTGAAGGAAATGGAATCAAATAAACTGTAACTAAAGTATTACAATTTAGTATCATCATTCATCGTCATGCTTCTGTCCGAAGACAGGTTTTAACTGAATCGCTGCCTCCATTTCTCTCTCTCCCTAGAAGCCTCTTTTATACCTCTATAAGTATTATATCCCTGCTTTATATTATCTAATATTCCTATTCTTTTTCTCCCTCTTCCTCTTCTTCTACTAATTTTTCCTTCTAAGATCGTCCTTTGTAAACACTGTCTTCTCAATATGTGCCCTATCCAATTTGCTTTTCTTTTCCTGATTGTTTTTATTAGCATCCAATCTTCTCCCACCATTTCTAATACTTCTTCATTTCTCTTCCTCTCTGTCCATTTCACTTTCATCATTCTTCTCCATACCCACATCTCAAAACTTTCTAAATATTTTTCCTCCTTTCTCCTTACCGTCCACGTCTCTGCGCCATAAAGAGCTATGCTCCATATGTAGCATTTTGCTAATTTCTTCCTTGTTTCTAAATTTATTTTCTTGCTTGTGAGAAGCTCCTTCTTCTCGTTAAATGCTGCTTTTGCCATTGCAATCCTACTTCTGATGTCCTGTGTACTACTTCCATCCTGTGCTAAAATACTGCCGAGATATTTGAAACTACTTACTTGTTCCAATTTTTGGACATTTACCATTATATTTAATTCTTTATGTTCCTTTGAAACCACCATGACTTTTGTTTTTTCTGTATTGATCTTCATTCCATATTGTTGGCCAACCTCAACTAGTCTGTCATCCTCTGAAGCTCTTTCTCGCCTTCTGCTATTAAGCCCTGATCATCTGCGTATTTAATGGTGGTAATACTTTCACCTCCTATCTTAAATCCTTTCTCTTCCATCAACGCTTCTTCTGTTGTTTCTGCATAAATATTAAATATCGCTGGTGAAATAGGACAACCCTGCCTCACTCCCCTCCCTATTGAAGTACTTTCTGTTTCTTCTCCTTCAACCCTGACTTTTGATCAAAGTAAAGGTTTTTAAGCAGTCTTTTATCTTTCCAATCTATTCCTATTTTGTTTAAAATACCCAGCATTTTATCCCATTTCACTCGGTCAAAAGCTTTCTCCCAATCTACAAAACAAAAATACATACCTTTATTGACTTCTAGCGCTCTTTCTATCAATTTAGTATTCATCATTCATTTGTGTTCTGTCTTACAGACAGGTCCTACCAATTAATTAATTAATTGGTTTTTGACTAGGGAATATACATACACGGTGTGGTGGTTTCCCGTTGCCTTCCACACCGGACACACACACACAGAAGGGAGGACGGAAACCTGGTGCCGGCATTTGCCTGCTCTTGCGAAGAACACCAGGGGGGCCAACGGCTTATCGTCCCTTCCGAAGGACGGAACAGCTGAATTTGTGCGGTCTCCTCAAACCACGCAAACAGGGGGCCGGATGACCTTGAGAAAAAGTCCTACTCGCGCAGGATTCGTACCCGATGACTTTTTCAAGCATCGGGCGAGTAGCAGCCAGCGTCCTAACCACTACACCACCGGCACCCCCTCAATTTAGTATAGCAAGCTATAATTTGTATACATTTGGAAAATTAACTGAAAATATAAGAAACAAACTATAAATTATTCCTCCAGATAGAATTACCTTATTTTTAATTTTCGCGGACAAAACACAAAAACGACAAAACCCGGTCTTTTAAAATTTACCTTTTTAAGCAGAAAAATTGTAGTGTGGTGTTATATCAGTGAAGGAAATATATTTCAATATTATTCAAGTAAAAATTCGAATGTAAATGATTTTATTACTTCAACATTTACGCATAAAAATATAACAGAATAATACCTAAAATGTCATGCGTTATTATGATTATAAATTATAAATGATATAATTAGGAATAAAACGTTAAAATTACAAACTGCAATACAGACCCAAATTGTGCAGATGAATTCTTGAATGTAACTACTAATTCTAAAAATATTTCTCAAAAATTAACATAAGTAACAAAAAAAACGTGCAATAGAAGGAAATAATGAAGTTCAGGACAAGTGTTAAAATCTCTCCCAGATTTCCCCGGGCAGGACTTGCCTGCGAAAAACTGGACATCTGGTAATCCTACCTCCAGAGGTTGAGAGAAAATCATCCCCAACTAAATAAACAAAGCAAGAGTTCTTCATTCTCAGAAGTCCATCTAAATATGATTTTCCTATAGATATTATTTATAAATTTGATAAGAATAAATAGAACGGCATTTTAATGTTGATTTTAGTACCAAAAGTAAAATATGCAATCACCACTTTTGGATATTTTCCTAGTGTATAATATAGATAATTCCTAGGGTATATAGGTAATCTATACATCAATACAGAAAATTACTAATACCTACTTCTCCCATGGCTATTAAAATATTTTATATTGTAAATGCTAATAATATCTATGTACTCAATAATTGTCTCACTGATCATACAGCCCAAATTTCAGAATTCCCTTTTCCTGCCATGCTTGAAATTCATCATAATAAATGTGTAAAAAAATGCTTGGGATACAATTTTCAATTCTGCATCATTTGAATACAAATTTGAATTTTTCATACCTTGATCATAGCTTTCCTATAAAAATATATTATGCAGAAAGACAAAATAATGACTTATTGGATAACTCCTGAAATTGTTTCTCTGTCTCATCAGTTAAGACAATTTCTCAATATAGCACAACTTTATTAATCTGACATTGAAAAAAGCACTACTGTAAACTGAGGTTCCTTTGGCCCACTTTTCCATACCTTAACGTGAAAACATTGCTGTAGTTTTGGTATTTCATTATTATGTTATAAAACGGTTGCCAGGTTTTTCCATGGAAGGCGACAATCGATGGGTCACCGGGAACTACGTGTTAACGAATGCTAGCGTGACGTCATCACAGGATGTCGCTTGCCCCCTTCCCCTCCCGGTTTAATACGATAATCGTAGCAAATATAAATCGCAAGGACAGATTAAATTGGACTTAAATGAAAGAATTGCATATAAGTAATCAAATTTATTAGCGTATATCACACATTGCGAGCGTACAAAGTCATTATCAAATTACATAACGTATTTTTACATAAATATAATACAATCAAGATATAAAAAAGAATTATTGTAACAATTTTATAACGTTAATACCTTTTATGCATGAAACGTATTTAAAGGAAATTCACGTGGACGACGAAAAACGTCAAACTTTCACGTCAAGAATGAATTTGTGGATCAAGCAAAAACCTATTTGTAAAGTGATTTCTTCGGCCCTGGAACACATTCTCATTGTTGCACCTGTAAAAAGAACGAAAATGAATTTCTAAGAATGTCAATCATTAAACATGCTAAACCTAATGAAATAGATGCAGGAGGCATGCTTCAAATGTTAAATAAATGTAAAATAAGGCAAATGCGCTTACGGCACATAAACAATGTTTCTATGAAGATCACATTACCATTTGTAAAATTAAACACATCACATAGCACTAGAAAATGTCCACTTTATCTATATTTATTCTAAGCAGTTGTATTTGCTGACGTTTACGTGTTCACAGCAGTTACAGTTAGCCCATTTAAGATCTATATGTATTTATCATATAACAAAGAAAACTTTTGATATAGAGATTTCAATTTCTCGATCAAAAAATATATACATATTTCTAAATGTTTTGAAACAAAGAAGAATTGTCTTAAAGTCTAGAATTATAAACAAATGCATAACGAGAAACAAGAAATAATCAAGTTAACAAATTATGTAAATTCAAAATATTTCAAATTAAAACAACGAGACATCGCTATGGTACACTTATTTCATTCTATTACAAGCACAATTCTATCCTCTGGCGTCTATGTTGCAGTTTAACTTCCAAACTCGCTATAATCTACTGATAACCGCGAGAAGTTTTATACAGAAATTTCATTTACTCAATCTAAAATTATGGCTTATTTTTTGAACTGACACGTACCATATTCACGGCCAGGGCAATGGATGACACAGCTAGGTGAAGTAAGCGAGGCTTAACACCTGAAAATTAGAAACATTTCCTCTCAAAATGCTTCTCGCACACAAACAAACGAGAGAAATTTCTTTCCTTCCTTCCTAGAAGATCAATCCATTGCGGGTATCTGTTAAGAAAATATAAAAGCACTCTCACAAAACGCATTCATATAACACTTCTTAGAACTAGTTCGTTAAAATTTTTTTCAAAAATATATGATATTTTTAAGACTTACCTGTTGATTGGACACCAGAATAAATTCATTCCGTCATGTTTTCTTAAACAGTGATGAATGCATATCTACTTGAATAAATCAGAGTAACTGACAACTGCACAATAAGCAACGTCGAGACGTCGAACTTTTATCAAGCAAAATGGCCGCTGTTCCGCTACGATACACAAGGAACGTGTGGCGCTGTTGCACAATCGAGAGATCATAATCGATTCATTCGATTATGCTCATATCATTCGTTATCGATATCGGTAAGGGATATCTCGATAGAAAGCAGTAGTCAAAGACTACATACCCAGGGGTATGAAACTCGTATGGGAGAATAGATTCCCAGCTTTTACACGTAGTTCACTATGCTAAGGGGTCCGCGATAGGCGCTGCAGTCGCAGTCAGCACTCTTTTCTCCCTCTATTTCTCTCTTTCTACCGCATCACCACAGCCACAGCGCGATTATGCCCATCACTAGGACATTGTGACGAGGTGAATCAGTAAGCAAGACTTGAAAGGAGCCATGTGTTATGTTCTGCTATATGAGCCTTATTAGGTATTAGTGATTTTAATGTTTTTTTTTGCCGTATTAAAATTGTTAACGGTTTATAATTTTTTGCGAATAATTTGTAAAATTCTTTCAGCGACAAACTTATCCACGTGTGAAATTGTGGCGGTATTTTGTGCTCCTTGAATTTTATTGCAGTAAGGCTGGGAGAAAGTTAATAGTTAGCAGTGATCGTTGTTCTTTTAGTTATTGAGGTTAGCAGTGATCGTTGTTCTTTGGGTTATTGAGGTGATTAAAGATTGGCCAAGTAGTTGAATTCCATTATACGATAGTTGGATGTAATACCACTAGAAATTGGCCTAGAACAATCCACGTGGTTGATTAGACAAATACGAACCATCCAGATATTTGCGATAATAATCCAAGAGGCTGATTTGCCTTCTATATTACTCAAGCAAGCACATAAATTGTCGATGAAGATCATTTGTTAACTACAGTTAATATCTGGCCAGTAAGAAATGTATCTTTCTTCAAATTGGAGATCATTTTCAGAGGTTTGTTTCACATTTTTATGATACGACATCGCACAAGTGTTTGTTATTAACTCGGACTGAAACTGTTATTCTAATCTCCAGGTACCTAAGAGTTGCTCCAATGAAAGTAATCGTGATGAGAAGCGAACTAGAAGAAGAGAATTTGGTCTCAGGAGGGGATTACATTGTAACAAACATGATAAGACAAAAACGCAGGATGTAGTCAACCAAAGCATCGCAAAGAATAGGTATGTAACAAAATATTGCAATAGGTTATCAGATTCCCAATGTGTACCTCTATTTATGATATTATTTTTCAAAAGACACGTTTTAAATGCATAGACTTTTTTTTAGTGGATTTAACATATTTTAGTGTGGTGTTAATTTACTCATTGCAAAACTTTTGCTTTAAGTATTTCTGTTTTTTGTGCAATTACTGTTCGTTTTGAACGCAAAATTTGTCTTGTAAAACAAACATCAAGTGTGCACTTGAATATGTATGGCTCTTAACCCTTCCCTTGTCGAATACGATATATTCCGCACTTGCGTTTTTCCCTTGCATGTCGTTTGCGACATTCCGTAAGTAGATGTCTGCTGTTCCGTGTCGTATACGATATATCCGCATTCTGCCATTCACTAACATAGCTTTTATTCTACCTTCCGTAAGTGATACTAGATGGCAGGAGATGGTCGCTTTCGAAAGAGAATACTGGTAGTGACGTCAAAGCACCGAGTAAGTCAAAATAACCCATAAAATTTACATTTTTTGAACTCGAATTTCCTATTTGAGAACGTAAACATCCGTCATGGCGGACTTTGAAGTATCGGTATCGGATTTGGTCCAATTATTAGCTGAAATAAGTGATGATGAAGAATATTTCCATAGTTTTAGTGTTGAATCAGATAGTCTGATGATTAGTGAAAGGGAATTAGACTAAGATGAGGAGGAAATCGTGTTAAATGGTGAACCTATGCCAAGACTTACGACATGTTGGTTGGACATCGTTTCTAATGACCCTGGTCCAAGTTTTCAACCTGATTTTAGTGAGGTTACACCGGGAATAATTCTTCCAAGTGATTTTAATATTCACAGCTAACCTATACAATATTTCAGACTTTTTTTGGAGATGAAATGATCAGTCTAATACGCGATGAAACCAATCTCTACGTCAAAAACAGAAAATTGGCCAAGCAGAATTCGCCTTCCTTGGCGTAATTATAAACATGGGCCTAAATCCAAAGACTGAAATACAAGAATATTTCAGTACAGAATGGATCAAGCAAATGCAATTTTTTGGCGATTTTTTTCTTTAAATGATTTTCTCATTTCTCTTTTCCAATTAGATTGAGGACTATCACACAAAGAAAAATATTTGAGGAGTAGTGGAGTGCAAACAGATGCAAATATTCAATTAACTGTAAATAGTGTATATATTTAATAGTGTTAGTTAGAGACAGTATTCAGAGATGCACCACCAGTTTTAGAAAAATCACTGCTAAACAACATCATACTTGGAGAGTAATAACTACCTCATATCTATAATATTTGTTATAAGTGCAGTTTTCCTATGTATGAGTATGTAGTTGACTGATTTGGCTTTTTAAAAAATACCCATTTTTTGAAAATTATATCCGAAAAAAATGAACAGGAATTTATAATCTCTGTATATTTTAGCGACATGGGAAGGGTTAATTCTGTGAATCATAATTTGCCTGTCTCTTATGCCCTTAATCCAAATGTCAAACTTTGACTTACAACCTGTGTTTCACAGTAATCTAAACGCATATACTAAAAAAATCCAATTGTCTTGAGTGGGGGTAGGGTATTTAAATTCTGCAGCTTGAAGTTTAAAAGAAGAAAAGCAGTTCTTTGCATTTTAAGGGTAAAGCCTACTGAGTCATAATGTGAATCTCGGATGCAAGATGCCACCGCAGTCACTCGGATTTCGTGCACTAGTAGTTTGAATTTTGGACGTAGGGATTAGTCCTGTCGCACCAATGACGTAACCAAAAGAAGATGGAAGGGATGGGGCAGAACCAAGATGATACCCTCTTCCCTTCCCCGACTTAATCAGCAAAGGAGGGGAAGTGCCCGGCACACTGGCACACGGGGAAAATATTCTCTGGCAATTGAATGTGCCTGTCAACCTCACCCTCCCCTCTAGCTCTGCCATGAGTAGGCTGACCGTATATGATAACAAAGCATTAGATTTCAGGCCGAGACATCGGCGATTGCACTCACCGCACCTCTAGGTGTGAATCCGCCACACCTTTTTCCCCCAAGACCTAGCCTAGAAGGTCCTCGGTGTTCACAATAGATGCTCACATGATTGACCTTGCGTTTTCTTATTTTTAAATTCCATAAAAGCCGTCAGACTTACTATTATGTCCTGCGTCAGCGTTCGTTTCTTTTATCTATTGACGCTAGATAGTTCGTGAAATCTAATTAACCTTTATATATTTTAAAAGAATACTAATTGTATTACAATGACTATCAGGCAAAATAGGTATATATATATATATATATATATATATATATATATATATATATATATATATATATATATATATACACAAATCACAATCACAAATCACAAAAACCGCAAGGTATTAAAAATATGTAATTATAATTAACAACCCCATTGTAATTGAGCACTTTATGACCGGCCGGGAACGTGGGTGTCACCACGAGGGACGGCCTGTATTTGTGGTAAAACTTCTTACCAAACCAATGAAGAGAGAGGGGAGAGGGAGACAGTAAGGGTTGCAAAGAAAACGAATGGGAGGTAATTGGATGAGCGGTTGGGAAAAGGAGTGGGAAAGGAAGGCGAAAGCAACATAGTAGCAAACTGTTATAAAAATTACAAAAACTTGGTAAACACAAAGTTGAGCCTGGCCTCATTAATTATATACATAATGATGACATACTTAATTTAAATACAGAAAGTTGCGCCCGGGGCAGAAGCCCCGCTTGCCCTGCCCTAGTTACGGCACTGCTCTAAGGAAACGTATGAAATGTACATTACTCCTGCTCATCTCCAGGTTCACGTATCTCCATTGACCTGCACATTCTGGGGTCGACGATTTCCGGAAGAAGAACTTTGGTGTAAAAGAACACTAGTTTTTTTCCATCTTCTCTTTCCAAAAAAGATCATCTTTTAGTATTCGTCACACGACGCAGTCTTTTGTAGTCCAAACCACAAAATCACAGAAGGGAAGGCCTGTCACATGGAGCTGACCCTGAACTTGGTAATAGTAATTGTGCTTTTTTTTAAGTTGAAGGTCTTCGTCTAGGCAAAAGCACTTTAAATTTTCTGAGGCACAATTTATTGTCATTGTTTCGGCCGATTTCGGGCACTTTATTTCCACAATCGTCAGTCAAGCCGTCTGGTGAAGCAGCAAAGAAAGTGCTCCAGGTCCACGAAGAGCCCCGAACTCGGTGCTGCCCATACCGCGTCGTTTCATTCTCAAAATGCATCGAGTACAAAAGGCGCTTCACAAGGGGGCTCCACTTTGATGTCTTTCTCCGTTTGCAGACAAGGGCAAAGTTAGAAGAAGTCAGTCTTTTTTCTTTCTTCAAACCACCTATTGTTGGCAGCTTGACCTTGCGTGGCTCTCTGCATGGCATTTCTTGATTCACATTCAAGTTTTCAATAAACAAAGACGCCTCTTTCTCGAATTCGTCGTTGTCCATGTCCAACTTTTGGCACATTTCCCCGTAATCCTTTGCGCCATCCTCGAAATTTAGCAGCTTCTTGGGTTTGCCCTTTTGTCTTCCGTCTAGGCACTTCTTTACTGCCTGTAGACGTTTCAACTTGCGTTGGCATGTTGATCGCAGAGATTTATGGGAACTTTTTCCCGCAAGAATTTTCCATGCCTCATAACTCCACATGGGCCCCAGCTGAAAATCGAGGCCAGCACCGTAAGCCCTGTGCTGGTATGATCCATTTTTTGACCTGTTAACCTGTTTTCCGCCAACAAATTTTGCTACTAAAGCCATAAAATTTTCTGCGTAGTTACTTGTGTCGTTAGTCAGTAACTGGCCAGCTTTCCGAATCTAAGGCTTCAATGCCTCTTCAATTGTTTCAATGGAGCAGCTTTTTTGTTTTGTGGCCAATCACACACGCTACACCGGAATTAGCCATGTATCTATGGCCGTGACTTCTTTGTGACCACCCACCATTGACAATCACCGTAATGTAGGGAACTCCAGATGGTGTAACATCACCAAGTTCGATGGCTAATGCTTTTTCTTCTCTTAAGCATCAGATCCAAGATAATGTCTTTCCATACCTATAAAAATGTTCAAATACATGTCAAGGCAGTCAGTTAATGGTAACAACATTTGAATGCTTGAAGCTGTTATGATAAACTTGCACAAGAAACTACTTACTTTTCCCAACTTCTCTTCGTGCTTATGGAATGTTGTCTTATTTATACTACTGATGCCCAAAGCAGAAAATACTTCCTCTAAATTAGCATGCCCACCTCCTATGGACATAAATCCCCACACGGCACTATCAGCTATTGTAAGATGTGCCTTAGTTCCACAGGTAGATTTTGTGTGATCTTCCGGATAATATGTGCTGTGAGGCTCACTAGTAACTACTTTTTCTGCTCTGCAATGCGGACACTGAAAAACTAAATGCCACACCAGAGCCTTCGTTGACGTTGATATCAAACGGAAATATCCCTGACTGCTTTTGAGGCAAGTTGCTTGATGGTGCTCCACAGATCTGATTTCTCTCAGAAAATGCCGCCCATCTATTATAAAACGGCCATGAATTTGTTTGAACTCAGGATCAAGAGTGGGATCTGGCACGTTTTCGAATGCCATGTCTTTCACCGCGCTGAAAATAAATGTGGACATTTAGATTAGTTTTTATACAATTTTCCCGTCTTATGAAACATTACTTCCTAATTCAAAACACAAGCTTTCACTGACAGAATGGAAAATATTTTTAACACGTTCACGACGGCGTGAACCAACCGGTAAGTCACGCTTATCTCTCCTCATAGGCGTCGTGACCCACCGGTGGGTCACCGGCGATCGGGCCCGCAGCCGCCGTGTTACACCGGTGGGTCACGTCCCCTAAGTTAAGAATACAGTTTTCTTGCTCGTACGACCCTCAGGAAGGATTCTGATCTTTATATACGCCCACAGATGTAGCGTAGGTTACTGTGCATGGTTATTTTGATAAAAAAATACGTAAAACTTATAATTCTAACAAGGTTAAATAAATAATTCAACGCACTTTTGGAACATGTTTTATTCCGGTTCAGTAAAACGTGATAACATTACACATTTTGTTTTTATTAGATAGAAATATAATCAAAATAAAAAATTGTGCAAAAATATGATGAAAATTCAATTGTTTATAAAACATACGTAATTTACTTATACACTATGATACGCTATAAAAGCGATGTCTAAATTGGCATTTTTTGTAGAATACAAATATAACATTCTTTATAATACCGAATTTGAAAATGTACTTTCGAATACGTTGCATAAATTCAACTTCTCTACACGTAATAAAACGACATATTTCAATAATGTATTTTACAAAATGCGAATGTCATAGATACACTGAAGTACCGCTGTGATCAGTTGAAAATCTTCAAAAAAATTTCTAGAATACCATTTTCCGAATAGATTGGGAACTCACTCGTGCAAAAGCCAAATCAAAAATGCTCGCTATTTCAGAATTTCTAAGGGTAATAAGGGAAATGGTATAGGAGGGAATGGGGCGGCCGATGAGAAAGGAGAAGGGACGTCGGCAAATAAAAATGAAAACAATTAGAGAGTTTATAGCTGCTTGTGCTTATGGGTAAAATACTCTAATTCACTCAAATTTCGCATGGATTTTCCCTGCCCGCCTACACATCTGGTTGGGATGCGGTGCAACCAAAACAGAAAAACAACACGCTGCAGTTTTGTATATGGTGGGTCACAAAAATAGCATTCGACAGACATGGTATCGTAAACACATGCCTGGAGAGGGGGAAAGCTGCCGCCCTGCAAAAGACATCGGTCAACAACTCGAACTGTGGCTCCACCAGAGCGGGGAGGGTCATCCTAAGCTATCTATTGTTCGGGACGTAAGGGAGAAAAAAACATCACCGGAAAATCTGCTGGAGGATCATAATGTACGAATTTTTTGACATTTCATTATATTTCTTATTTTAGAATAAATATTTATAATTTGAACAGATATTTGTAGAATACATCTAATACACATTTCTAAAATTGCCTGCATATATATATATATATATATATATATATATATATATATATATATATATATATAGAGGCACTGCGATGGGCACCCGAATGGCGCCTTCATACGCCAATTGCTACCTTGGAGAATGGGAAAGACTCTTCCTCAACGTTCCACTCAGACCACTTTTGTGGCTGAGATACATCGACGATGTCTTCCTCATTTGGACGCATGGACCTGACTCTCTCCTTTCCTTTCTCTCCTTTCCTTTCTCTCGCGTCTCTCCTCCCATCCTTCACTGTCCTTCACCCACCAATCCTCTACCTCCCACATCACATTCCTGGATGTCGATCTTTACCTTCAAGACAGCCAAATCCGCACCTGTGTTCACATCAAACCCACCAACAGCCTCCAATACCTCCACTTTGATAGCTGCCATCCCCTTCATACCAAAACCTCTATCCCCTATGCCCTTGCTCATCGAGGATGGAGGCTTTGTTCCGATAGAGCATCCCTTCTAGAGTATTACTCTGTCCTCGAGGATGCTCTTCTCAAACGTGGTTACCCTCAAGTCTTGGTCTGCGAACAGATCCATAGGGCGATGACGCCTACCCACATTGGATCTCATCCTCACACACCCACTATTCCTGCATCTACCCCTCCACTCACTCTTACGACACTTTTCCATCCTGGTATCCACGAAGCTCTCAAAACAATCCTTCATGCTGCCCACCCAATTCATACCTCTTCCTCCCATCAGTCCCTCTTTATCAACCTTTTTGCCAATCCTCCGCTCCTCTCCTTCCGCCGGCCCCCAAATTTGGGAAATATCTTGTGGAGGAAGGATCTTCCCACTTCTACCACGCTTCTTGCAATAGGTTCCCACCCCTGCGGAAAACCTCGCTGCCTCACTTGCCCTATCCACCTACCATCATCTTCTTTCTCGAGTCCCTCCACCAACATCACCTACCCCATCACCTCCAGAAGCAACTGCACCACCCGTAACGTCATTTACCTCCGTACCTGCACCCTTTGTCCCGCATTTTACGTAGGCCACACCAGCAATCCGTTAAACATCCGAATGAACGGTCACCGGAATAGCGTTTCTCTCAGACGCCCCCTCCCAGTTGCATTACATGCTAATACCCACAATGTTCCCTTTAATAGTTTCTACAATGTTAGGATTATTCGCGCTTTACCCTATGACACTCCTGCCCCCCTTCTCCGACACTGGGAACTAGCACATATCCATCTTCTCGACTCTTTCTCTCCGCCTGGCCTCAACCTCCGCTAACCCTATTAGCCCCCTTACAATGTTTCCTTGTTACTTTGTAACTATTCGGACTCTACCTCATCACACTCCCTCTTTATTGGCTATCCACCCCTCCTACTCCCCACCTCCTCCAGTCATCAACCTTCCCACATCACCCTGTCATTCCCCGCCCACTGTGTCACTTTACGTTACTCTTTCGCTGAAGAAGGGCTTAGGCCTGATAAGCTTGCGTGTGTTTTTGTGTTTGTGTGTTTTTGTGTTCGTGTGTTTTACGTGTCTCTTCGGCGCCCCCAGCAGCCTGCCAGCTTGGTCCTCAACTTGGTGAGTGTCCGCTGGGCTTCCCTCAATACCTTGTTGCCACCCTCATCACTACCTTTTCTTTTCCTTTAGTTAATATATATATATATATATATATATATATATATATATATATATATATATATATAACAGCTTACGGAAAAGGAAAGGTAAAATGAATATATGGATGTCAACAAGGTGTTGGGATGAGGAAACCCAGTGAACACTCACCAATCAGACGACTTCAGGTTGGCGAGGCACCGGGGATGTTGAAGCGACACACGTAAAAGAACACTAAAACACAGAAACATCACAAACGTAGAAGCTTTCGGAACTACTACTCCTTCAACTACAGAGAGAGAACTGGGTTTCCTCATCCCAACACCTTGTCGACATCCATATATATATATATATATATATATATATATATATATATATATATATATATATATATATATATATATATATATATATATATATATATCTCATTAGAAAATTATTACGTAAATATAAATAATGATTTTGAAAGAATTTATAATGCATGAAACGTGGCGTTTTGCTACAAGGTCAAGTACGTCATAAACGTCTTTTTATAAATGATTTCTTTCTATAAAAGTTCTAAAACGTGTTTTTAAGTATCAACATATAATAATTACTAATTATAAAACAAAAAATTTAATTTTTTTAAAAAATTTTACGCTCCTGAGGAAGGACAGCGAAAATGGCTTCCGTCGTGAATGTGTTGATGATTTATTTCCCCTCATATCCAGAAAATTGGCCTTCACCTTCCACATTCAGCACTCATGTTTTCTGCATGCTGAATGGAGGACGGTTCTTCAACAGGAGCACGCCCTTTCCTAGAAAAAGTGAAGCGGTGAGAAAAAGGACAGTGATACAAATCCAAATCATGAGCTCACTTCATTTTAAAAACTCGCATAATTTGCCATCTCCGTAGACCCAGAGTCGACTTCTTTTTCCTGTTCTTCGATAAAAACAACCCGCCTTTTTTACTGCGACGCCTGTCCATCACAGCATTTTCCATTGCGATTGGTATCGGCAAACTACAATGATGATCTTAAAAATACAAACGTAAAGCAAAAAGTGTGAGCAACGATGAACGTGGACGACACCTCAAACAGTATCACCTCCTTTCAACCGAGATCAAATTGCCGCTTGCTGGCGATGGGCCTCCTTGCGAAGCTCTACTCCTCTCTCACGTCACATTCACCTCCCCTAGTTCCCCTTTCCACTCTCATCGTGAGTCATCGCGGATGGACGCAGAGACTGCACTGGCGCAACTCTTCCGTTTTCTCCCTTCGCCGCCATGATCGCTTATATCCGGGGGCGAACAATGCAATATTTATTTCCAGCATAACTTATTAACTGTTGGAAAAAATATTATTCTTTAACTTGATAATGGATTTTTATTATTTCTATTATCTTTCTGGTTTTTTACTTTTTTCGGAAAGTATTTTAATCATCATATTTAGGAATTTGAAAGGCTTTAAATTTGTTATATTAAAAATATAAAAAGATAAGAAAATTTATAAAAGATAAAAGTTTACAATTGCGAAAATTGCATAGAGATATCTGTAACCGAATAGCTTGTGTACTGGAAATAGTTTTTTGGGGTGATAGGCTTTAGCCTTAACAGCCCACAATAAACACCATCAGACAAATATATGCATTAACAATTTATAACTAACTAAAAAACAATGTCTTTTCCTTTCCCTTAAGAAATGGATTTCTATGGGTTCAAGATCCTGTTTATGAGACTACTGCATTGCAAATATGCTTAAAATTTCAAAAATGAGTGGAATAAGTCAACAATTGAAGATTCTTGAAGTTGCACTGAGATGATGAGATTTGGAGCACTGTGATGATGACATGACTTGACCCCCACAATAGTAGTTCCACTGCTGCTGCCAGGATCATTTATAACTCGGATACCCATCAGGAGGGAATGGAATTACACATCTTGTCCATATGTCAATTATTTAAATATAGTCACCTAAGAAAATTGAACTTTGAGGAGGAGAAAAAATCCTGTACTTGACCGGGAATCGAACCCGGGTCTCCCCATTTGCCGGATAGGTGCTTGAACCAACTAAGCTATCAAGCCAGCATGATTCTCCATTCTCGAATTGGGGTATTTATGATGAAGAAGGGCTAAACCTCCAACACCTCCAAGCGTCCTCACTGAGGCATCGCAGATTTTTTCTCCTTCTCAAAGTTCAAATTTCAATTTCAGATTTATGCCCGCATGCATAAAAAATCTTCTCAACACCTTTGTTTCTCTTTAGTCTAAGAAAACTTCTATAAGGTTACCATCTTCTGTACACAGAAAAGGAGGACATTTCCGTTTTTTTGTGAAAAAAAGAGGACAAAAGGGTCATCCTGAATTTTAAAAAAGAGGAGAAATTTATTATTGCAAACAATAAAATAGTACAATGTAAACAATATTTACTAATGCTGGTGGAGGTTTTCGGGTTTCGCTGCATTGTCGGCATTTCTGGCTCTCGGCGTTTCGCAGACATTGCAGTCTGCATCCTCAGGAGATCTCCTGAAGATGCAGACTGCAATGTCTGTGAAACGTCGAGAGCCAGAAATGCCGACAATGCAGCGAAACCCGAAAACCTCCATCAGCATTCAGCAACGCTGCGAAAGCCTTCAACTGAAATTAATATTTACTAATGTTTTGGATTAGCCCATTCATATTTGTCTTGTGAAATAATTTCTTTCATTATCTCTGGATTGCCTCTCAAGTATGTATAAAAATCAGTGCATGACATACGATTGAAGTTGTACTGCATAAACAGAATACCTTCCACAGACTTAACATTAAACCTATTCCTTTCTTTTGTCCACTGACTTCGCATTAGTGAAAAAGCTCTTTCTGCATTTGCATTGTGGGGTCGAATTGCGAAGCAAAATTGGGCAATTTTCAACAATTCTGAATGGCATTCAATATTTTTGGAATTACTAAAATATTTGGCCCACTTTTGATGTGCAAGCATGTTTTTAAAGTCTTCATTGTTAATTTGACCTTCAACAAATTTCTTGAGATTGTTCTATTGGTCAAAACACTTAATGTCATCAATTGGTTCCGCTTTGTTGATCAAATAGTGAACAGAATATTCCACATCATTCCAATTTGGTACTCCACTAAGTGTCATCCACATAAAACATGAAATGGATTCCATAGGTTTAAGCCACTTATCCAGATATTCTATGCAATTACCGAGACGAAACTCTCATTTTCCATTAATCTCTCGTAATCCTTAAAGTACTTGAAAATAGTTAAACGATACCCCTTTGGTGACACTGCTCCCAAGATAGATTCTGTAAAATAGCATTAAACCAGAAATCCCTCAGCGTAACCGGGATTTTAGTAAGGGCGAGAATCAAAAGATAATTATCAGCGACGAACTTGTTCGCGAACATAATGTAATTCAGACAAAAAGGCAAAGGTAGGTTCGGCTGAAAGCTCTACAAAGGGAGGAAGCTTAGACAAGAGAACATTGACCACTTGAGTAAGATCAGATGGCGAAGGAGAGGAAATCACGAGTGAATTTTCATTCGACCCGTTGTCTGCGCGAGAGCGCATTCTTTCAGCCCTACCTGATGCAGTGGTAGAATACTGTTTTTCGTAAGCACCCTTAGACGTTTTCATAGTGGAAATGAAACCGCACGAAACCAAAGAACAAAGTGAAATAGAGAAGACAAGTTTATAATAATTAACTTTAGATTACAAGAGTACGAAATACAAGAATAAACAATAACGAACTTATGTTCAGATCTCGGTGGGACCTCCAATAATGAGACGAAACTGTCTCATTTTACATTAATATCTCGTAATCCTTAAAATACTTGAAAATAGTTAAACTATACGATACCCCTTTGGTGACACTGCTGCTGCCAACAAGAAATCAAATCAAATAAAAAATTAGTCAACATTACACAACTATGGATCAATGCTGTTCTCAGTGACTCAAGTCCACATTTCCATGTTGCTGTATGTTGGGACATTGTATGTTTGCCTTTGTTTGTTGACGGGTGGCGGGCGCCGTGTGGTTGATGGTGAAGTGTGACAATGTTGCCTTTGGACGGTGTGCGGCAGTGGGGACCTGAACACGGTGAGGAGAGGACGCGTCTGGCCACTCGGGAGTAGAGATTAAACGGTGACGCTGGACGTGCCTGCCTGGCTCAGGTGTTTGTAATAGAACGCAGATTCGGTGATTGTACCGCCCTCGGTAGAATAAAATACGATTTATACAGTCCACTAGTTTTTTAATTGAGCGATCGGAACACTGTATGTTTCGAGAAAACAGGGTCCTGAAACACCTGGCAGGTTATACCACTACAAATATCTATTTATATATGCGTGAATTCTGGAGTAAGCATAGGTTGACAATGCTTCGATGTAATGAAGTTAGCGTCATCAGGGTCTTCCACACCTAATTGCAGGGGACGGGCACTCGGATTGCAAAACGAGGACCACCTTTGGATAGGCTTTCCAAAGCAAACCAGAGGCGATGGAGGGGAAGTAGGGGAAATAGGTTGCGCGTGCTTTCAAATGGTTTTGCTTGGTTTCAAGTGATTTAGACTGGTTTCACGTGATTTCGAGCGGTTTCACGTGAGATCGAGCGGTTTCATGCCATTTCTAGCGCTTTCATGTGATTTCGCGCAGTTTCATGTGTTTGCGAGTGCTTATGCTGTGTGATGCTGTGTTAATAGTGTTACTCTGGTTCCAATGAGTAATTTGAATCGGGATCATTGGAGGATCATTCCGTCAAATTTATGGAATAATTAAACGTTTTGGTTTATGGAAAATCAGCTGCCCTACGAAAAGCGACAATCGGGTCGGGGAGGAACAGAGAGGGAGCAGGAGGGGGGGAAGAGGAGATGCGACTGCTTACGTAGCTCGTTCCCTGGCAATGTCTTTGACCAATGGGAAGGGTTTCCAAAATGCACTGGGGCTGCAGAGGGGCTGGAGGGGTCACGTTTAGACGGTCCTTGTTTTCTAACATTGAGTGTCGCAACTGTCTAATTGGCACCTGCGAAAAATTTGAATTCACCAATCGTCTCTCTGTATCCTAAAGAGATATCAGATAACGTAATTCAGCATTCTTCGTCGCGCTTACTTAAAACAAAATGTCGCAGGAAGTAAAAATCCGGACATTTCAACAATTTTATAAAATACTAAACTGAGTCCGAGAAAAAATTTGGGGTTAGGGTTGTCTCGTAGCCACCCATAGATGGCAGCATGTCTCTTATTGCCATCGCATTCAAATGATACGAGTCGTGTCTGATCGTGCATACCAGCCGCTCAGGTGGCGAGAGTGGGGGTACGCCAGCGCAGTGATGTCTCACGAGTCAAGAAGGAAAGGTCGGACACCCTGTCAGTTCTCGTTCTTTGTTTATAAGTTCGCCATCTTGTCTTAAAATGAGTCAAACGATCGAAAATCCTGCCTGTTGTCAGATACGGTCGGTGATCAAATTTTTGAATGTCAAAAACGTTCATCCAGCTGAAGTTTATCGGCAAGTTTGTGAAGTTTATGGAGAAAATGCGATGTGTGAGGGAATGGTGAGAAGATGGTGTAGGCTGTTCAATGAAGGGAGGACGAATGTGCACGATGAAGATCGAGGTTGCCACCCATCTTTAGTCCCTGCCAATCTGATTGACCAGATGAATGAGAAAATTCGAGCAAACAGAAGATTCACCACTTCTGAGTTGACTACACATTTCCCGCAAATTTCTCATTCTTGACTGCACAAAATCGTCACAGGACACTTGCAGTATCGCAAATTGTGTTCAAGATGGGTCCCAAAAATGCTCAGATGTTCACAAAACAAAGCACATGGCGGCAGCACTGAACTTTTTGGAACAGTATCACAATGAAGGTGACGAGTTTTTGGACCACACTGTGACAGGAGATGAAACTTGGATTGCCCATGTGACACCAGAGAGTAAGCAGCAGTCAATGCAATGGCGGCATAGTGGATCTCCAAAGGCAAAGAAATTCAAGCAGACGCTTTCTGCCAGGAAGATCATGTGTACCGTGTTTTGGGACAGAAGTGGTGTTTTGCTCATTGATTTCATGCCTCAAGGAATGAAAATAAATGCAGATGTTTACTGTGAGACTCTAAAGAAGTTACAACGGGCAATTCAAAACAAAAGGCGAGGCCTACTCAGCTCTGGAGTTGTTTTGGTTCACGACAACGCAAGACCGCACACTGCTGTTCGAACACGCCAACTGCTTGAACAATTCCAGTGGGAAATCTTCGAACACCCACCCTATAGACCTTGCCCCCAGTGACTTCCATCTTTTTTTTCACTTGAAGAGATTTTTAGCATCAGAGCGATTCAACAGCGATGATGAGGTGAAGACAGCCATGCAGCATTGGGTCAAAACATTGGTGATAGACTTCTTCGATGAGGGGATACAAAAACTTGTGCCCCGATACAACAAATGTCTCAATTCAGGGGGCGATTATGTTGAGAAGTAGCTTAAAGTTGGTGTAAACTTGTGACAATAAAGAAATATTTTAAAAATATTTTCTTTTTCATTTACAGCCAATCGGTACTTACTTTCTGGGCTCACCTCGTATGACTATGTTTTTCGTAAAGTAAATATTAGACCTACGATGAATATTAATGAATACATAATAAAGCTTCTTTCGTTTCGAAATACTATTGGATATTTTCATTCGTTTCTCAGGGCTATGCATATGTATCATTAAGAATAGTTAGCAATTTGTGATGATGGCTTTTGATGCTCAACTGTTTCTGAATTTCGGTAAAACTTTTCATGGAACGTGTATAATTATAAAAATGCAATTTCTTAAGGCAATGTAAAAGCTAATTTCATTGGAAATAGACTTAGATTAAAAATTACGCGAAATTATTAATTGGAGTAATATTTCAAAAGTCAACAACTAAACCATTTCCCACTCTATTCTTCAATCTCCAATAATGCATTCTAGGCCATGCATTCATGCCCGGCACACTTCAGCATAAAATCTATGAAATTTACTTTTTTGTCAAAAAATACAAATTTTTGGGGATCGTCTCAAATCTGGGGTCGGCTTCTATTTGGGCAGATATGGTAAATAATAACAAATTTGTCTTTAATTAGTGTATGATACATAACTGAGTATCATTGGAGCAAAGAAGTGAAGGTAACTAAGAAAAAAGTCCTAAATAAAAATTGAGATGCCTATTGCGCTATATCGAAAATGCGTTAAATGAACATGCGTTAAATGAGCCATGCCAATATAGACTGACTTACATGTTCTCTGATAGCAATTTCTGAAGATCTCATGCTCTCTTGAAAATTAAAGTGACCTGTATGATATTGGTTAAGGCTGTTAATGTTGCTGATCTTGCAGCAAACCCCAAGAATCTGTAAGTCCTAATTTTTTTGAAAACCTGTTTATATGATAATACACTGTTAATTTTTAACTTAGGGACAGAATACTTGAAAAGTTCGCAGTAAATGAAGCACCAAGTGAACTTGACTCTGATGATGGTTTCTTCACTCCCACGTTCACAATCAAAGCAAGCACTCCCGAACTCGGTATGCCTAAATGATGAAGACAACGTAATACTGTAAAATGTAAGCGCAAAGGAGAAAAACTAAAATAGGCCATGTGCTTCAAGGATAAACAAATTATAATTTTTCAACAATAAAAATGTTGCTCTGAGAGGAAGGTGTTTTTTATTTTTTACGATAGATTATCTCAAACTTGATTCAACTTTTGGAATAATAAAAATAGTACTCATAATTCACCTTCTCTTGATAATTTTTTTCCAAAGCCTTCTTCACTGTTTCAGTTTGAAATCAAGCATGTGCACAGTAGAAATGTTTTGCTGATGAAGGTTCAAACTGATTCTAAGCGATGGTGATTCATTGCAACAATTACAACCCATTAGTCAAAGAAACTCATGGATTGGTTAATTACCAATGTTACTTTCACCTCGTCAATTGGCTGAATTATTAGCACCTAAAACATCTCAATTTTGAAATTGGAGGTTATTTTTGCGAAATGAAAAATGCAAAAAAGATTTCAACTTTGAAATATGGAGGTTATTTTTCGATTTGGAGTAACATGTCCATTACGATATAGGGAGGAATATGAAATATGGAGGTTACGAAATATGGAGGTTACGAAATAGAGAGGTGTTTCCTATGATATTACATTGGGTCTGTTCAGGGCCAAAACATTGGTACAACATATGGATATAAACGATAAATAGAAGTTTGTTCGATAGAGGTTTTTACTGAATTCATATTTGAATTTTCCTACCTAACATCCTTTCTTTTGTTTGGTTTATTTATTTATTCATCATTACTGTTATAACTTTTATACTTCTTATAACTGCAAAATTGCTTTTGTTTATTTTAAATGTCTGTGTTTAGTATTAAGCTACTATGAATGATGATTGGATTAATGTGTATGTGAAGGAGCTTACAAGCCTCAACCACTCCCAAATAAAAGCATATATCTACGTAACCATCCATCTATCTATTTCCTTATGATAACTTGCTTACTGCTATTTTCAGGTTCCTTAAATTTATGCTGTATTATATTTTTGTACCTATGAAGATTCTTTGTCTGGATTTAGCAACTTTTTAACATAACTCTTTAAGGTTTTATCTCTAGAATTCATCATTCTTAATGTATAAAGCTTATGTTCTCTAACTTGAACCTTATATTTCTATTAAATTTTTTTAGTGTAACCCGTGCTGTTTCTCTTGATTGTGAAATGGTTGGTGTCCAGGATGGAAGAGAGAGTATTCTAGCTAGGGTATCCATTGTAGATGGTTATGGGCACTGTTTATATGACACATTTGTCAAGCCGACTGAAGCTGTAGTTGATTACCGAACCAACGTTAGTGGCGTTCGGCCAAAGGACATGGAAAAGGGTGAGTTGTCTGTTTCCCAGCAGGCATGTACCATGCTTTTGTTTATGCATCCATATCATGAGAACGAAAAATTTTATTGGAATGGAGTCTTTCCTAAAAATAAATTTCAATATTTCTGCACATTTTGTGTGCTTGATGCAATCCTCTAAATTAATTAGGGAAAAAGTTTCCTGCAGAATGTCTCATGTCTTCAGAAAAAAATAATTTTAAAGAATAATGTTATTAAATTTTAAGGGCATTTGATTAACTTCATATATTTATCATTTATATAAAGAAATTTACTAAGATTAAGTAATAATTTTGCTTGAATGACAAGTTCAACATTATCACAACAAATTCTCGAGTTGGAACTCGCTATAGCAAGTAGTTGGGCATCATGTGGCTCTGCATTCAACTCGTATGAGAAAAATCAATCGTGTGACCAGGTTTTATGAGCATTTAATGTTTGTTTTTTTCTCATCGCAATTCGGATAGAAAAAATTCACTCGCATGGCTGTAACCTTAGAATACATGAGCACAAATATTTTTCTGTCCTACTGTAACAAATCAGGCCAAGATTGCGGATTATTTGTTAAAAGAAAACTGTGATGTGTGAAAATGGGTTGAAGTATGTGAAGCAATAGGCAAAGAAAAAATATATTTTTTATCATCTGTTTTAAAATTATTTGTGCCTTTTCTACCTTTTGTTAGCCCAGATAATTGGTAGTTTACATTACTTGTTTTATATACCATCAATCCCCGATTTAGTGCCTCCTTATATAGTGCTACTCCCGCAAACTGCCCATTAGTCATTGCAAACAGAACTTCCATCTTATGGTTACATAGAGAAAGCATATACAGTAAAACCCCTTATTTACACTTTTCCAGGGACCTGGGAAAAAAGTGTAAATTGCAGGAAAAGGAAAATTAGCTAAACTGATTTTACTTATAAACTTGCTCATTTGTTACACTAAGACAATAAAATCAGTGTTAAAAGAGCTAAGTTTATAAAAAGTATATTTATTCATTTACTTAACCTGCACACTTTTTAATAATAGTAATATTAAAATATATGCCGAATTAAAATGCTAGTATAGTATGCTTGGGTTTCCTTTACATTCTCCATATTACATTTGTCTGGAAAATTGTACATAGACATACATAGGTATATTTACTTCAGGAACATCATACTTTTTTGAAGCTTGAATAGTGTTCATTTTTTCCACCTCTTGAGCTACGACTATTTTAAAATTCATGTTATAACTTCATCGGATTCCTCTGTTAACCTGGGATTTGGAAGAACCTTTTTTCTCAACATAATCAACATCCTTTTTGGTCACCTATTTTTAAAATAATGGATGGGAAAAAACTCGCAAAGGTAGGTATAAAGAATACACCGACGCACTCATAGCTTCAATTAAATGACTAATGAGGGGTTCAGCCACCGACTGAATTCGATCTATTCTCGCCTCAGACAATTTTCAAGTACATTGTAACATGTACGCCTGATGTCTACAATGTAACAAGTATCTTGTATCACTTAGCAGACATGCGGAATGTACGATGATTTTTCGAAACACGATTTTACTATCTTTTAAAATTACTATTACTCGAATATAACATGGGGGCTACTTATAAAATTTCATTTTTTGGAAAAAACCTGTTATATTTGGGATAATAAGGTAATTTAAATTATAACAAATTACAAATTAACTTAAATTACAAACTGTGGGAGCCAAGGGGTAGAATTTGAGTAGAAAGGGTTAAAAAATGATAGCGCAAAACTTTAACATCTTTTCAGTAGCATTCATACTTGGATCAAATAGTAAATAGCATAAATAGTATTTCTGTATCTAGGTGCGGTTTATGCTCTGCTGGTGTGATTTACGTACGAGGTTTTGAAGTTTTCGCCCAAAAGAGTAGCAACTGTTTATGCGAGTGCTGTTTCGAAAAGAAAGAGTTCATATTTCTTCCTCTAGAGGCACTGTTCCTACTCTGCCCCCATTTTCGAAATCTTCGCAGAAAAGAATTCGAATTTTTTTGCAAAGCCAAGCTTAAAATGTTTAAAACTCTTGCGAATTGCATGCTAAACTCATGGTGGAAAGACTAGATGACGAGTTTATCAGGCAAGCAATTTTGGAAATTTTCTGCACATGATGTCACTTACGAGATAGAAATGGTGGTTATTTGAATGCTGCACAGGATGACGAAAATTATCCCCCTGATTAGTGCTATTAACTCATAATAATAATTATTGACAAAGAATTACTGAAGTTGAATGTTGCAACTATGTTCTTTTATAATTTCATTTTAAAGTTTATTTACTTCGTAGATTAAATTTATGATGTATATTTTTCTGGTTTTATGAGCTCTTTTACATTCTTTCATTGCCGAGAATGCTTTCTTTATGAATTAAGTTAGATTTCTAGTTTTCTGATTAGCCATATTTACTCAATATGAGTTAACCCTTCCATCTATAATGATAAAGCTACATGTGCCTCACTCACTCATTTCAATACCCCATAAGAAAAGCATGGGATTCACCGCAAGGCTTTCTAAAAATGCATTTTTAAATTACTTAAAATTGTGATAGGAATTTGGAAAAAGAACAGTTGTCTAATTGAAAGAACAGTTCTTAATTTTTGAAGGCAGAATTCAAATACATACCAAATTAGCATAAATACTTGATTTTAATCAGAAAAAGGTCTGAATTTTTCCTCTTTTCAATAATGAAAATCTTTACGTACTATGGAAACGCCCTCAATGCTTTTAAAAGGATCTGATGTTATATTTTACCATTGCAGTGATTTAATGCTTTTAATGGAAATTAATACCATCATAATGAAGTTCCATAACTCGAATCTTAAGGGAAAGTAAAATTATTCAAGTATTAGAAAACTCAAGTTATGGAAATTCGAAAATTCGTGTAACGGGAATATATTGATTCATTTTTCTTTAATGGAATTAACATCAAGTTTATTTCCATATGCATATGTTAACTTATTCTAATTTTCATTATCATGCATATTATGAAAACATCATCAATATTTTATTCTGATAATATGTAAGATTTTACTGTATCCAAAACACTAATTGCGTCACACACTGTGATTGAGGGTATCATAAATAATTGTAATTCTCAGGTACTACTGAAAGCACAAACACGACAATTAAATTTGGGATATCGAACATAGGATTTCTCTAGAACTATAAGAGATCACAATCGGGGAAGCAACCCTGATAGCAGTGATGGTAAAATGTGAACAGTATTTTAATGTAGTTCGTATTTTTTTGAGAAATTTTAACTCTTTTCTATTATTAAATTTAATGGCGTAATACCTATTTTTTGATATTTTTTATCCAAATACATTCTCAAGGCATGAATGATGTTGCCATAATCTTAACACAAAATATCCTAATTTTTCCATAAATTTAATGTATAGGGTATTGTCTTAATGGTGATTATTCTTATTGCTCTTGCAGGGTGATCTGAGTCATGAAACTTGAAATATGAAAACATGGACATGAGATGCCAAAGAATTTGGAAATTACTGATAGTTGCCTTAATTTCACAAAAAATTATAAATATACTGCTATGGTATTTATTATCTTATACATGTAGGCTCCACGTGGCTTGAAGTGCTGTTTCCCTGGAGATAGCGTTGGTTAATTTACGAGTTTAGATCTTGGTATATGGTGATTTTTAGCACTTGCAGTATGCAAGCACCGACAACTCGTATCATTATAAATAGCTGCTTCTTACACATATATAGGATATATCATGTACAACCCAAGGTACTTCTAGAAGTGCTATAGTGCTGAAATTTGGCATGAAGATACAACCTCTGGAAAAAATCCTAAATTCCAGAAAACGTTATATTTAAGGTGTATTTTTGACCCCAATGTCCAATTTTAAACACCCCTAAGAAAAGCATTTAAAACGGTGCAGGGCTTAATAAAATTTCTTTTTTAAATTAGTTACAATTAAGATATAAATATGGAACATAAACCATTCTCTGGATGAAAGTATGAAGTTTATTTTTCTTGAAGACAAAACTAATATCCTTGCTTAATTTGCGTAAAAATTTGATTTTAATCATAAAATTATGAAGTTGTCCAGTTTTCAACAATGAAAAATATTAACTACCATAGCAATGACTCCACTGCCTTTCGATGGGAATTGATTTTTCATACTTCAACAGCATTGATTTAATGCTTTTAATGGGAATTAATGGACTACATTACATAATATTGTTAATGTTAATTCATTCAAAATAATTTTTTACTCTCAAGCTGTCATTAGTAGCACAAAAGTATCTCAAAACTTAATAAAAAATCAAACCAACTAATGCAGTAAGACTAAATATGTCATACCTATAAAAAGTAAAAATAACTTTATTACGAAAACAAAATATTACATCCAGCAGTACCCAAATTATCTCAGTTACATATTTTTGAAATTTATTTATATATTTTCTTTTTTCATTGTCAGTTAATAATTTAATTATTTTATTCAACTCCCTCACTCGAATTTGTGTTCTGGTTTTTACATACAATTGAACACATTTTAATTCTTTCATTTGGGGAAGTAAATTCTTTCTCTATTCTTCCTACAATGTCTTCTCTTGTCGAAGCTCATTCAACTCTTCCTCAACTCTATTTTGTGCCAATTTACCACTGAAACAACAAATGAAAATATATTAAGAAATTTTGAAGCTAAATAAATTATCTCACACTTCAATTCATTTCACATTTTGTATGAAACATTGATGAAATAAACAAAGAACTCACTTCTGCTCTGAGCTGGGAGGAATTTCTTCACCTACATCCACATGATCATCTCTGGAATAAAGAATATTACATAAATTAAATAAGACTTATTCTGAACTTTATCTTTGAATAATAAACCACTAAAAATAACTGGAGAAGATATGTGCATATAAAGTTTCCGCCACTTGAAATATGTTTGAATTATACCTATCTCTTATCTAACAATTAAACAAATATCTCATAGAGATAATTTAGCATTTACATACCATATATACTTGTGTATAAGTCGATCTTGTGTATAGGTCGACCCCCGACTTTTTCATGAATTTTTTTGCTTTTTTGTGTTTCTCGAGTATAAGTTGACACCAGATTTTCAGGTGTAGTAGAACGAATTTTTTGTATTCAATACATGTTGATCCATTAATTTCCACATTAAGTTCCCTTTAGTCCGATATAGCTACGTTTTGTCAAAGTAGCAGCAAAGTGGTTTGATGTCTCCTCCAGCATCACTGCATAACATCAAAAGTCGTAACATTGTATACACCTTTTTAATAGATTGAATGACTCTGGATAGACTTCGTATTTCATCTCAGCATTCATTCCAAGTTATTTTTGTAAAGGAGAATAGGAAACTAAAACTGATGTTGGACCACGGAGGATAGGTGAGGCCGAAATTGACAATAAATCGATGGAAAGGTGTACTATGTGGTCCTAGGAAATTCTTGTTTTGCACGTTTTTGGATGAGGAATGTAGGTATGTATGGTTAATTCTATCCCGAAGCTGAGTCACTTCCGCCTGTGCATGGCTTCACCTTCTAGTCTTTCCACCATGGCTAAACTTTTAAAAAATTGGAAATTTTAATGTAAAATGGCGTGAATAGCAGGACAACTTGAAATGAAATAGTGGAAATACAGGGTTTTACTTACATTGGAATCATAGGAAAATTGGCGGGACCCAAATAAAATGTTGTAAATAGCGGGAAAACCTTTATTCCGATGACGTAAATGCAGGGTTTTACTGTATCTTGATTTATCGCCCCCCCCCTCCCCCTCATTAGCACCATTGTCACTGATGCTAATGATGGTGCTAAATTGGGATCCTATTGTATATCCAATTGCCATAACTTTTAGAATCCAAGTTCGGTGAATCACCACTATAGATGTGTAAAGTTCTTCCCGGCTGTTTTCACTCAAATGAATAACAATTGTCTTAACAGGGAGAATTAGAACGAGGTGTATGGACATGATATCATAAGAAAAAATATGGGGAATGAACGAAATCGATACCTCAGAACAAAGTGCTATATACATCGCTTCTGTGTAGTGGTATCTTAATATCGACTTTCTGAGCTGCTGCACTCACTATTTATGAAACTGCTGACTTATAGACTGCTCACAAGTTTCATGAGACGAAGGGGAGGGTGGAGTCTGACAGTGTTACTTTGTGCTACAGTAGGTAACAGGGTTACCAAATGTCCGTATATTTATGAACAGTCCATAAAAAAGAGCAAAAATTGGATGTGTCCGTAAAAATATTTAATGTCCGTAAAAATTCTAAGAAATTTCCAGTGGTTTAAAGCAGTGGTAGTCAACCTTTTAAGTCGGAATATCCCTTAAAATATTTTTGATGAAATTTGTGTCCTCGGGTATATTTTAAAGTTACCAAACTCGGTTATTATTGGGTCGAGTCTACAAATATATATGTACTTATGATATGATTTACATATATTTTATCTGTGAGATAATTATTAGATGTTGCTTCATTATTTCTTTTTACATTAGATATCCTTAATATTGTATCTCTTTTGAAAGATCTCACATATCCCCAGGGATATGCGTACTTTAGGTTGAATACCGCTGATTTTAAAAATATTTGTTAGTTGTTCTCATTTTGGTTATATTTTTAAAAGTAAAGCAACCTTTCTTTTTCAATGAGCACAAATTAAAAATATGAAACAAAATACTCTTAATGAAAAATCGGGTAGTATTTGTGTTCCAAGAATTTATGCTGAACACATTCGAAATTTCCTGTTTCCCTAAGACGACCTCTCAGTATGAATGCCTTGCTGGCAGGGTTATGTGAAGAGTGTGAAGGGCCTTCAGATAGCATCAACTTTCGAGCTGAAAGAATCTTGACTTATCATTGGTCAGAAAAGCTTCTTATTTTTCCCTCCCACTTATGCTCATGAAAAACGCAGAGCTGGTCAGGTATCTCGGTGAGCCAACATTTACTGTGTCTACGTAACATTTTTTATCTAGTGGGGCTAGTCGATGATTAACTGGTAACATTTTACCAGCCAGTCCTGTATAACATAATGTTTAGACTCGAAATATTTAATTTTGCCTTACCCTCTCGTTTTCCCTACCCACGGAATGAAAAATAGGATGGGTAATAATCGTGTTCGCTATTTTCTGATATTCGAGAGTTCCCAGATTAATTTTACACTAACAGCATTAATGTTCTGTCAGCGAGACGACTACTGAAATCTGAGATTATTTAAAGCTAAATAGAATAACTATTCCCAAGAATGCGATACACACTATAAATTTAGGTCTATATTTCGCGAGAAATTGTTATATGTATGCTACATTTTATAGTGAATTAATAACGTGACATATTTTATGCTCTTGTTCACAAATACTCTGCCCCGCTATCAGACAGAGTGCATAAATGAATCAAATGCATATTAAGATAAAAATCATCTCATCTTGCACTTTTATTAGTCGAGAGACATTAATATTGACTGTTATTGTTTTCATAGAATGCACTATTATGATAATGAACCCGTTAATCTTAGCGTATTGTTACGTGTATATTCAATGGTTTGGCAGGCCTTACTTGATATGAGCCCCATGATTAATCCCTCAGCGCCGGTCTGTGCATGGTACAAACCTCAGTTTCTTACCATATCACTGGCCTCGGTGCGTGGTATGTACCTCAGTTTCTTACTATATCACCGGCCTCTGTTCGTGGTACGTACCTCAGTTTCTTACCGTATCGCCGGCCTCTGTGTGTGGTATGTACACATGCCATGCTGCTTTTAATTGGCTATATAGAGATAAGTTTTTAATTTTTTTTGATTGGCTTTCAAAATATTATATAGAAAAGTTTTTGCTTTAAGATGATGTTGAATACAATATTTTTCTAATCGTTTTGGTTACGCAAAACTAAATTACATCTGCTTCGCTGGTTGATGCGAGTAAAAATGATTTGATGTATTTCTTCACCTTTATTCTCTTTCAGTTACTAAAAATTTTTTGATGTCTCTAAATCACTTTCAGAAATGAGCTCATTCTTTATGGAAGGAAATAATTTTTTAAAAAGTTGATAATTTTCATCAGAGAATCCAGTCTTCAGAAAGATTACGATCAAAGATACAGAACAAAAGGCGAGTGTTCTCAATCAATAGGAATTAGTAGTGTTCAAGGTCAATAAGGCACCGTGAAAAGGAGTGGAATAGGGGACAGCTAGAGATGATTCATTCTCGTTTTCATAAATCGTAGCGTTAGGCTATGTGCGCACTGCTGACTTTTAGTTGGCCAACTTCTAGTTGATCGAGTGAGGGGTGACCCAACCAAAAGTTGGCTGACATAAGTATGCGCACTTGACGACTGAAGTTGGCCAACTATACAACTTGAGCAGTTTTGAACCTCATTTGCAAAATGGATTTTCGTGAAGTGGCTACTGTTTGTTCATTAGTTATTAGGCTAAGGAAAATGAAGCGTAAAAAGCAATACGGAAAATTTTTAGCAGAATTATCTTATATTTCAAGATGAAAAAACTAATGTACACCAAAGTAGGCATAATAAATTTGATGGAATAATGAAAAACTCGGCAAAGAAAATCCACAAATTGCCAGATTCACGAGGTGAATTAAATTTCGGGGACCAGGTTCAGCCTTAGCTCTATGGGAGTTTTGTAGTTGAGGTTCGTTATAGGGAGGCTTCTTGTATGCATTTTACATGTTCCGTGGGTGGGATCAAGATCAGAGTTCATTATAGGGAGGGTCATAAGATAGAGGTTTTACTGTATGCTTTCATAAAGTTGGGTATTTTATGGGTTGTTATCATTATCATATTTGCTTTGGAATTGTTTTAGCTTATCTCACACATGGATGATTTAATAAAATGTCTTCTAGGTGTGGACTTCCATGTTGCTCAGAAAGTTGTGGCTGACTTATTAAGAGGACGTGTTCTGGTTGGTCATGATGTTAAGAATGACCTCAAAGTTCTGTTTATTAGCCATCCTCGAAAACGAATTCGGGACACTGCATGGTGAGGAATTGAAAGTTTTTTATTAATATGATTTTTATGGCAGTGATGCAAATGCTTGGTAGATAGATAAGTTTCACAATTTCTAAATATATTCCAGATATTAACATGTACAATTTACATTTCTGCAGTTTATTGAGAATAAAATGATGCAGCAAATTCAATTTTATAACTACATTTATTTATAACTAATGTAGTATTAAGTCATATGATATGAAAATAAAATTCAAATTATGCTGTTAATGGAGACCAGATTTTAGTTATAACGAGGTTGATGTTGCATATTGCTTTTGTATATCATAGATGTATACTAGAATCAGAAGAAAACCTTGATAGAATTCCTGCTAGCCTTATAAAAGCCTTTGTATAGAATGTCAGTGAGTGAGTTATTGGAATAAAAAGTTGATAATAGATTTTGAATTATTTGAGAGTTTAACTAGAATTTAAATTTGAAACTTTTAAGAGTGATAAAAATGTGGGATGTGATGTTTTTGTTGCAACTAAAATTTTCAGATTTATTCCTAGGTTTGCACCATTCCGTACATTAACCAAAGGGAATACTCCAAGTTTGAAAAGGCTAGCTAATGACATTTTGGGTGTAAAACTACAAGAAGGAGAACATTCCTCGGCAAGTATTAGTATTTTGATGTTATCATGTATGTCATATTTTCAAAAGGTTACTTTTAATGCATTGACCTCATATTTCAGGTTGAAGATGCCAGAGCTGCAATGTTACTATATAACATGTTCAAAGAGGAATGGGAGTGTAATAAGATGTCAGGTCAACTTGACTATTTGTCACCCAAGGAAAATATATAATTATTATTATACATACAGTGTGTTGTCCCGTGGAAGTATTTTACAACATAGCGACATGACTTGTGCATCTCACTTTCCCTTTCTGCTCTCCCTTTTTTCCAACCCCTTTAACCCCTCCTTTGTGCAAAGCATTCCTCTTCTGATTGACTCACTCCCTTCCTTACCACCTCTACCACCTTCTGCTGGGACATCGGACCGGAATCTATACATCTACCATCATTAGTGTTAAAGCAGTTTTGTCAAGGAGCAATATTACCTCAATGTGATTATACATTTAATACTTAAAATATATATGTAATTTGGGTATTATGCATTGAGTTGTGATGGGGACCCGCTGCCACCGGGACCTGCTCCCAATTGTAGCGTTTATGTGAATAATAATATGAGCAATTTAGAGCTGTAGGTCGAAAAAGATGAATAGTACAAGAAACTATTAGTTGTTCTTTAAAATGGTTAAATCGGACGATCATAAGTCAGTTTTATGTAATTTTAATTTCCAAATAAGACCCTACACACCGGAAAGTTTATTTTTACATCTGTATGAGAATTTGAAATACAGTAATACCCCATTTAACACTGCTCCATACAGTGCTGATTCATTATAACACTCTTTGTTCTTGAACTAATTTTTACTTTCTCCATTGTTTTTGTGGGCGCTCTAACTCAAGAAATAATAATCAGATCATCACCAAATTTTATATTTAACATTTTTATTATAGGGACCAGGCTGAGCAGTTGTTAGTTAAAATTGGTCTACCAAAAGTGGAGGTTTACTCGTGTCATTTTTTTCATTTTTCTCAAATATTTCATGTAAATATCTGTTATTACAAAAGCTGTAAAGAATATTATTCTCCATGACTTTTGTTTGAAACAATTCTTTATTTACATATCTCACAAAATTGGACACATATTGGTGGTCTTGGTGCTGCTTATAAGGGGAGGGTATGTGGAATCTGTTGCAGTGTGAGAAAATGACAAAAAAAGTATTGCAGGATTTCTGGTATGTAGCAGATCTGCTACATTGCACATTTAAGGTTTAATTATTTACAGTTTTAGAGTATCAGAGAGAAGAGAGGCTGACTAATATTTTGAAAATAGGTAATACATTGCGATTGTAGGAACGCATCTCCATAAGGACTATACCAAAAATGACGCTGCATAACACTGATTCAGTTAGTGCTCTCATTTTCAGGAACGCATCCCCAGTGTTAAATGGGATATGACTGTGATCCCCTGGAGTAGATTTCTCCTTTTTTGTCTTTGGACCGACCTGTCATCTTCCAGCATGACATTGAACTCAATTCATTGGCTTTTTCTTGCAGTCGATCAACCTGCCATCTTACGGCAGGGCATTAAACTTGTAGCCAACAGCGTTCCAACCAATTATATTATAGAGATTCTAATGAACATCATCGATGATTTGTGTTAACATCGCCTGACTCAGCTCTGAAACAACATGAATTATCTCATTTAATTCTGTGGCACAGCATTTCTCAATGGGAGATATTGATTTATTTAATGTTGTTTCGTTAAAAGTTGCTATTTTCATAAATAAATAATGATGTTAATTGAGGGTGCACAGTATAGGTTCATAAATTTATAAAAACTCTCCATTACACTTGCCAATTTTTACACATTTTATAAAGTTTTCTTCTTGTCATTCATGTTTTGATCATGACACTTGTTTACTGAGTACACATTTAAGTATATTATGCAAATTGTTTGTATTGAAAATTCTTCTGTAACAGTACTTAACACCAATTATTGGAGTTTGTATTTTCTTAAATGTTATTTTATGTGAGTCAGTCTTTTTATTCCCTTTTTTCATCTTGAAGTAATGTAGCATTAAATCTCTTCACCATATTTGAAAAAAAATTGTTTTGCAAAATTTTTCTAGCTATCTTATTTAAATCTGGGTATGCAAAATACATTTTTTTCAAGACCTATGCCTTATTGATTTGTATTTGTAACAATGAAATTCTCTTGAATAAACTTTTGAAAGCATTTACAGGTCTTTAAAAATCCGTTTATTTTTTATTTTAAATACAACCAATCGCCGCTTAATGCTGTCCCGATTAACACCGTTCTGCATTAATGCTGAAAATAATTTAATACCTTTTTCCGAATTGCGCTCGTGCATTCCACATTAATGCTCTTCAAAATTTCTGGTGTAATTTACGTAGTCCACTACACAGCGCCTCTGCGCATTTACAACACAAGACGTCGTATTTGCAGTTGCTTGATGGTTCTGTGTACAATTTTGTAGGTCAAAATATTGAGTGAACTTTGTTTAAATTATATTTTCCCTTTAAATAAAAAGACCATGAGTGATAACCGGTGGTCAGAGAAAAATAGGAAATACTTAACTCTCAAGGTTAAATTACAGCGACTGTGACTAAAAGCTGGAGAGCGCCAACATTTGTTTGTTTATTGCTCCCTTTTCAATTGTTCAGTTTCTTAAAATGTAATACCAAGATATTTGAATTCTTCCTTTATTTGGTCTCATTCCATGTTCCTTTATTTATTTAGCAATGTGATAATTCTTTTATGAATCGATATTTCTTGATCAAAACGTAATAAGTTTTCGATTGTTTTGATATAAGATTTTGTTTTTGTCTTATTGGTTGCCTTCTTCGCCTTCTCTTAATTGAACAGTATCTTCAGTATGAGCTTATGTTATTATGTTCTAATTTACTTTGGGTCGAGTGAATAAAAAATAAGCAAATGCTTATGCTTAAGATTTCTCTCACTTTTTAAACAAATGCTTAATTTGGGGTGAATAAAAAGAATAGCATTTGCTTTTGCTAGAAAGAATAGCATTTGCTTTTGCTAGAAAGAATAGCATTTGCTTTTGCTAGAAAGAATAAGCATTTACTTATTTTTAGGAATTTTCTTAAGCATTTGCTTAAAATTGTGTGAATAAAACCGAGCTTTTGCTTATGCATTAAGCATATGCTTAAACTTTTTTAAGTGAGGTAAAGGGCTTGCTAAAATATTTCTAAGTATTCGATTTTCATGATAATTGATCCTAAATACAAATGTGGTAATTTATGGTGACACGAAAGATTAAAAAATATGAGAAAAGTTTCAACAACCTACGGTTATAAAAATTTATATCGTTTCTCTGAAAAAAATGTTAAGTACCTATATTTCAAATCTGTTACTCGGAGAATATCAAGAGAGACGTGGCGGGGTACTGTCTTCCAAACAGAAAATAGAAATATTTTTAAGGTACTTAAGTGATCCTGGATTTCAAATAGGAGTCGGGGAAGATCACCACATACAATGCACAACTGTATGTGAGACAGAAAAATCACTATAAAGGCAAATGACTGGACAAAATTACTATAACTAATTGAATAAAAATACACCCATTATTTGTGATTTTATCAAATTCAGTTATAAAATAAATAGTTTAAAAAAATACTAATTAACTTTTTAAAAAATATTACCAATATATTTATGTTTTTAGTTTGAAATTCAACTATGTAAAACTTTAAATGTAAACAAAAACAAGTGAAGGAAGAGTTGCAAAGAACTTTCTTCCATAAAATTTAAGCATTTGCTTAAAACTGAGTAACAAATGCTCATAAGCAAAAGCAGACTTTTATTCACTCAATATGAAGCAAATGCTTTTAGCATTTGCTTATGCTTTTAGCAAATGCTTTTGCTTTTACTGTTTGCTTTAAGCATTTGCTTAATTTTTATTCACTCGAGCCATTGTTTATAAAATTGTGGCTGTATAGTGACTATTGCCTCACCCTGTATATGTAAGTAGATGCAGGTATCTTCTTCTACTCTAATTCCTATTCCTTAATGATCCTGCATGATTTATTCAGCGTGAGATCAACATATGTTCTGTAAAATGTGTTCTGTTCTCATTTACATTCAAGTTTTATTGTTCAATTTGAAATATAATTGCAATACAAATGATGACCATATTCTATGCTACATAATATGGTTAACGAAGAATACTTGGGTGTATTATTTAGATAATAATAATATAATAATAATTGATTCTCTGGACATATTTGATTTACAGGCATCCCTCACATAATGACAGTCGCTCAACAGCTATGACTACAAAGTCACAGTATTGTGACTTTTCCATTCTTGCATCATCCTCAATTTGCGGAGGTGATGCTGGGGCTAGTCGGTATGCATATTTATGATATATAGCCTCAGCCTTCCCGCTTTGATTTTTTTTAAATTATGCTTTTTGGTGGAATATATCAAAGTCATTATGCGAGAATTGTCCATATGTCGTGCAGAAGAGCCATTGATCTGATAGAATAAGTACAGTCAATTGGTGATATTGATTTTTTGGGGTTGGTAAAAATTGGGATTCGCTTAAAATTGGGTAAATATGGTAACTCATGAACAGCTGTTACTGGTCTTTTATAATGAGTGTAATAACTGTGACACAGTTAAGCACCTACAACCATGCCCTCGGTAGGATTCAAACATGACCCCAGCATTGGGAAGAAGACAGGCTAACCACCCCTATACAATGCAAGGTTTGTTTTGTCATTTCAGTTTTTTAATTCCTTATATATATATTTTGAGAAAGTATTGTAATCGTGAAAAAATTTGACTTCAAGATTTTGATGGAAATGCACGTTTTAGGTGTCCCCGAGTCCATAAAAGTGGTTTTCGCCATGCCATCTGTCTTTTGGTCTGTTCACTGTGCTAAGGCCCAAACGCATACATAAAATCGAACAATATCTTGTTTTTATGCAATATATCATCTTTTGCAGACCCTTGTTTGATAAAAATGATATTGTACAAAAATAAAGGGTAGTTTATTCTTGGCAATTTTTAGAAAATTTTGATTTTCTCATGAATTTGATTTGATTAAAATCAATCCAATTATAGAGCCTGACAGATTTTCTGCTGTGTGTTTTGAAAGCGATTACTAAAAGAAATGTTACCACTTTAATGCTTCATTTTTTTGTGATGCATTTTGAACAATTAAAAGAAATTGTATCACTTTCTAATGCTAGGTTTTGATTTTCTGTTACCCATTTCTAACATAATTAATAAAATAAATGTTGCCATTTTATAATGCATGTTTTTTTGCCGCTTTGAAATGTTTGTTTCAGAACCTAAGAAAAAATCCATGCATCACATACTCAACATTCCATTTCAGTAGTTAATCCATTTAAATTAAAGCATTTCCTTGGAATGAACAAAACATAAAAAATCATATGCAAAAATGTGCTGGGGGTTAACTGCACTATTGCCGAAAATACTTTTTTCCTGAAAAATCTAAAAAACCAGGGTGGATATTATACCCCAGTGCATCTTATATGCCACGAAATATGGTATATTAACATTGCCTATCACAGTAGCTCCCGCAGAACGTACTTTTTGGAAGTTACAGCATCATAACATCAGTCTATTAGATATTCTACTGACTGTTAATTGTTTATATCATTTCTGGGTATCATTTGGTGTCAATTTAAAGTTTTTTTTCTGTCTGTGAAGATAATATGGCAAGATTTTTTAAGGTGTAAATTAAGGCACCTTTTCAGTAAGATTGCTCTTGGCGCCAAATTACCATGGAGTGGCCCTGGTGCTACCTTTGCTTCCGTTGCTATCATAAAATTTTCTAATTGTTTGTAATGATCCTATGGTTCCAAGGGAAATTTTATTTGCAATCAAAAATATCTATGGTTTCTAGCATCATATTTTGTAAACATGTTCTTGTAAATATTGACAGCAATCCCAGCTCCGTCACTGGTAATTTTAATAGCACATTGATATTTTGTTATCCATAGCAACAAATAACAATCTTATTTAATTATTTTTTCTATGTGGGAAATGATTCCAAGTACGTATTATTCACTGTGAAAGATTTTCAAAGCGTTTAAATATTATTCAAGAACAGATAATTATATTCTTGGAGACATTGATGTTGACAGCAGATTCTCATTACTTTTGCATTCATATTCATTACTCTTTGTGGAGAAAGTCATGTGCTGGATACATCAGATTTTTTCCTTTTGCAAGTGTTAAAAAATAATATTTTTCAGAAAAATTCACATCAAATCTTTCAATAAAAATATTATACACACCTCAATTGTGTGTTGATTGAGAATATGCAGGTAATCCCAGTGCTCATTTAACATGTATTATGTCGTATTATATTACTAACCAGGACTATCACAAGGGATATAAAATATCGGAGGGGCATTATTTCTCAGACCATCTAACTTAACGTGCATGACTGTCATCATATGACAATCCCTTCATGCCGAACTGTTGTCATGAGGTTGGAGAGTTAGTCAGTGATTTAAACTGCTAACATGGGCTTAAAACACCTACAGTAAAAACTCCAGAAACAACCACCTCCCTCAGACAGGCTTGCCACCTTTTTTTGACCTGTTTACAGAACATTCTAATAAAATTTCTAAAAAACTATGAACATAACTGAACATATCATTAACAAAACCAAACAGTGTAAATTTCATTGCCTAACTAGAATAATTATACTACTTAGAAGATTTTACACACATCTTTGGCTATTCAATAAAACTGTTGATATAGTAATAATTTTAAAAGGTGATTTGACAAAAACACTTGATAGCAGTCAGGACCATGTTCGGACAGTCTTTCACCTTTAATTTGTAGCAAAAAACTGCTTCGCCTGAGTAGTCTGAGGAATTTCTTTGCAAAGATACTAATACACAGCTCAATGCATGATATAAACATTCAAAAGATAGATCTTTTCAATAATCTTTTGAAACGAATATATCGAAATAGCTTTTCATTGGAGTCAAATTTTGGTGTTTTTGGATAGGTGCGCCTCTATTTGCAATTACTTAGTTTGTTTTTAGGTAATATAGTTGGCAGAGGCTTAATTATAGCATTTGAAAGTGTTGGACACCACAACAAAAGCTTTTACTGAATTCAAATTTTTGCCCATATGCTTCAAGAGAGCTGATTGTGGAGTAGAAGGAATAAAAATTGATTTAGTTTTAATTTTTGTGGGTTACACATTTTATTGATATCTCATGAACATAAATATCTATTATAACAATATGACAAAACTTACAAAGCATGAATTCTACAAAGGGAATAATAAAAAACATAATTATGAAGTTACAAAATCATACAATTCTGAACAGGTCATTTTCAAATTTAACTTTGTTTGCAATTCATCTACATCTTAATTCCAGTCGATTTCTTTCATATGTCCAAATATTCCCCACAATTATAAACACCCTTTTGGTGTAACCGTTGCTTACTGGTATGGAATATAAAAACTGAATTATTTAAAGTAAATTTTGAAAAAAAACAATTCCGGATCTATTAAGATGTTTTCCAGTTATCAGTTTCAGATAACTCCATTTTAACAATTTCTGGGAATATTGGTTTGAACAACAAGTTCTCTGAATATAATTCATCATTATTAATAATATCTGTTAATTTAAGATACACTGCTCCAATGGTGACCATTCAAAATCATTTTTAAGTTCGAAAATACTTAAATTTTTGAAAGATTTGTTCATCAAAATATTTCTCAATGTATTCTATTGACCTATCATAGAATTAGTTAAATACCTATTTTACTTTTATTGCCTGTGATTCATGTAGAAGTGTTAAACAAGTATTAGCCTTAAAACAATAAAATTAGCCCTTATTTCTCTGTTTGAGTTGATCATTTAAATTCCTCATGATACGATACAGCATACCAGATGTGGAGAACTCATTTTCCAACATCAAAACTTTCTCAAGAAAGATTCCAGCTACATGGAGAACAAAATGTAAATATATTTCTGCCACAGATACTTCATCACCAGAAAGTTCCATGTCTCTATTGTGTGCAACAAATACCCATATCAGATTATCACAATTCTTTTTACCTTGACTTAGGAAATACAACCATTTTTCTACATGCCTAGAAACGGTTGGATAAAGTGATAGCCTTGTAGGCACAACAAAAAATTCCCATTCATTCTAATCCAACAAATTCGCAAAAACTTTTTAATGATTCCATCTTTTTTGTAGCTGAAGAAAATTCATTATATATTTTTATTGTTAAACTTTCAACATTATAACCTAAAATCTTTGAAGTGTACTTAGCAGCATTATTACTTACATGATGGTTACAGTTTGCAGCATTTAGTGCTGAAATATCTTTCTTCAAAAGGGTAAAGACAGAATTATGTTTACCGTAATTCACAGGGGCATTGTCAGCAGAAAATGAAGATACGTTTGATAATTTTAATTTTTCCCAACTTTTTGTTATTTTTTGATGAATGACAAGTGAAGTTTCATTTGGATAGTTATAAAAATCTAAATCTCGATCCTGCATTACTGAATTAGGATTGAATTACCAAATACAGAGCAGATAGCATTTTTTGTAACCGTTATTGGAAGCATCACTTGCAATTGAAAAGTAAGCCGACCACAGTTCTTCCAGAAAAATATCTACAGAAAAAGGAGCTAGTACATTTTCACAAATTGAAACAGCTTTGATTCTACCACATATTTTATGATTTCCGAATCTGAATAAATTGTTTGTGTGACCTTTACTCCACAATCCATTGATAAATAGGAATGGTGGTATTGGATACCATGAAAAACGCATTATTTCTGCTAATGTAGTATCGCTTTTGCTGGATGATTATGGAGTGATAAAAGACCTTAATTAAGTTTTCATTAGTACATTGCCTTCTTTCTTCTTATGTAATGTAGAAGCAGCGTGGTTTTTTGACTTTTTTAGCCCATTCTATTTTATTGTGAAAGTGTTCAAACAAAGAGTACAGCATTTCGCAGAATTAGACTGATATTGATCTTGTTTAAGTTACTCCTGAGGTGCCACTGGTGTAGTGGTTAGGACACCGGGTGCTACTCACCTGCTGCTCGAAGGGGCAGCAAGCAAGAATCCTGTGAAAGTAGGATTTTTTCTGAGGTCGCCCGGCCTCCTGCTAGTGTGTTTGAGGAGACCACGCTAAGTCAGCGCTCCATCCTTCGGAAGAGATGTTAAGCATCAGTTAATTTATTAAATCCTTACGATCAATTCTCTATCAGTATCAAAGATGTTGGAATTATGTGATGTGTAATGTAATGCGGTATATTATTCCAACATCTTTTATAAGTATAATGCCATCCTAATTACAAAACTCCAAATTCGTTAATTTTTCAGGAGTGCAAAAAATGTATTTCATGTGTCATCCTCATCATGGAGTTACAAGGTTAACAAAAATCACTTTCTAACTGGTTTAGAATTTATTGGAGTTCCAAGGTTTACTAGACACTTGAGTCCTTACCCACTAGATGGCACCTATATCAAAATTTTGGTAAAAAGTGGAGTTGCGAGGGTTTCTAGAGAATGATATGTCAAATTACTTCAATATATATCGATGTTGAATCAATATATGTATTGATATTGAAAAGATATTTTTACATTGATTAATTAGTCACTTGTCAAAATTGTTTCCTATAAAGGAGCATCGCGATTTTTATTTATTTGCCATTCATATTGTTTCTTTATGAGAATTTTTGATAATAAAAGTCTGCTAAATTATAAACACTGAAACAGCAGATTCAAAATGGCGGTCACCTACGTGAGGGATAACTTGTATTTGAAGATTTCAGCATCATTTGCCCAAATTTCTGTTTTCATTTTTGCACTTGGCATACAAGTCGACCCTGGATTTTTGGAGAATTTTCAAAAATTCGACTTATACACAGCTATATACAGTATGTAAATATTTAGTTAACAACTAAGTTGCAAATTTTGAGCAGGGAACCCTAATCGTTATAACATAGGGTTATATGGGAAAATGTCTCCTGAGACACGCTCAGTTTCCCGACATCTTGAGGGAAACCTGTTATCAAACTTTGTTATGAAATAATACTTTTTAAAGGCAGATGTCATTTGTTGGTAACCATTCAAAACTTAAGAAATTTCACTACTGATCATCTTTATTTTGATCAAAAACATTATAATCAATCGTAGTATAAAGGCAGAAAAATTTATTTTCAAATAAAAGCACTATAAATACTTGAAAACCACTTTTACATCTGTGAATTCAAATTTTGGTCCTGATACATGGAACTTTACAAAAAATGAGACAAATTATCTTCGGCTCCGAGAGACTCTTCCAACATTGCTAATAGTGATCAATGGCATCAAGCGATCTGCGAAACGGTGATAATTTCTCTCCAACTCTCTTTGATAATCTCGCTGATCTGGTCCAATGAGATTCTTATTTTTTCGCAAAGCATCAGCACACCTGTAAATTAGTTGCATGCCATTATTACAAGCTCAATGCAGATGATAAAGAAACTCACATAAATTAGAACTAATAATTTTTTGTTTATTTCTAAAGTACAACCAAACCCAGCTCATTAAATTACCCATTACTCTTTAGTTTTCTCTCAGTCCCTTATTATTATTCAATTCCACAGATAAGCCTCTACTCTAGAAATCAATGAATTGAACATGTAATTAGAAATTTTGCCAACATCTGATACATACTTCTTTGAGAAATCCTTAAAACAGAGTCTTAATTTATTCTGGGACTTGGTGGGAGCTTTCTGGTTCTCTACCAAATCTGATAAGAATACAGTTGCAACTTCCATAGGACCTTGATTCACTGTTGTTCCTATAAGGAGCAATGCTTCATAATATAGTGAACAAATGTTATTACATGCAATTACTGTGAAAACTTTATTAGTAACATTTAATGTTAAGCATTACTCTAAATACAGGTTTTAAGAAAAT
Organism: Tanypteryx hageni; assembly: GCA_028673005.1. Lineage (NCBI taxonomy): Eukaryota > Metazoa > Arthropoda > Insecta > Odonata > Petaluridae > Tanypteryx > Tanypteryx hageni. The sequence continues at coordinate 118,146 of CM054120.1, read as the reverse complement.
AGAAAAATTTCTGAAAGAGAAAATGACTGACTTAAACACTGAGTATTTGCCAAATGGGTAGAAAGTTCAAGTAAATGCAATATAAGATGATGAAGTTAAAACTTATATCACACGATTTTAGGCCAAATTGCATATTTTAGGGCTTACCAATACAGCCTTGTAGTACCATTTGAAGAATTTTAGGATCTGGTGGTTCTTGTTGTGTAGCAAGGGCTAACTCAACTGTTTTTTTCTGTATATCTTCAATTGCCACCTCGATTGGTGTTAAAACCACCTGAAATTTAATCACATAACAAGAGTCATAATTTGATTACCTCCAATCAAAATTTTGTCATTTAGGATTGTGGAAGTGAGACAGAGGAATATGTAGAGAAGTGTGTGAAATTACAGCCTAAGTTTTATGACCACTGGGACAAGATGAGGTCTTTTTGTGCTCCAAAAATAAGTTATGCCTCAGCAGAGTAAACGGAATCTATAGAATAATGGCAGGTAATCTCCTAACAATTGTTTTTGTTTTGCTTACTTTGCAAGGACTACTGACACCAGAAGAAATGGATTACTATACACCAACTTTTTAAACTTCCTGTGCTTGCAGTTCGTTACTTCTGTTTCACGCCGATTATTTGCATTTCGCATCATGTGTTTGCAATGTAGACAAGCGGAACACCCTCTACTTTTTTGTTTTGCAGTTCAGTTTAAAAGGACTTATTATATTTATAATGCTCATTATTAGCAGTTTTTGAAGTAAAAAAACGTGATAACTGTTGACTTAATTATTTTGTAGCTCAGTTTGAACTTCACTCCATTTAAATGAAAGAATTTCCTTAGAATGAACAAAAGAAGATAAAAAATTGCATGCGAAAATGCACTGGAGGTAAATCGCACAAGTTCTGAAAGAAGCGTAATTGCTCTGTAATGCTGGGTTTTCATTTGCTATAATCGTTTTGAAGATAATTACAAGAATTTTTTTCACTTTATGATGCTAGGTTTTCATTTGCTGTTACATTACTGTAATGTTTTCTTTTATTTTCTGTTAAAAATGCATTATTTATGATAAAAGGAAGGAAAAGGCATACAAAACTATAGTCAGACCAATATTAGAATACGCGACGAATGTATGGGATAGGTCAAAAAAGGAAAATAGAGAAAGTCCAGAGGAAAGCTGCGAGATATGTGCTAGGTAGGTTTAAAAAGGAAGACAGCATCACAGGAATGTTGAAAATTCTGGATTAGGAATCATTAGAAAATAGGAGACAAATTGACAGATTAGGGGGACTGTACCAGGCATACAGCAATAATGAAGCATGGGAAGACTTAAGAAGTAGAATGCAGGTGCCGAATTTTTTAGGGAAAAATAGCCATGAATTTAAAATTAAACTTAGGCCGCAAAAGACAAATACAGCAAAGTATTCGTTTCTAAACAGGGGAATCAGCGAGTGGAACAAGTTACCTGAAGTGCTCTTCAAGCCCTTACCTAAGGACGCGAAACATTTTAAACGTAGAGTTAGTTCATATATGCATGGTAAAAATAAGACGAACTGTGAGGAGGAATATTAGTAACATCAATATCTATGTAACTGTTCCTAAGTGCAGGAAAAGTAGGGGATTGCTTGGAAGGGTGAAGTACGGTGGGGATTTCATGGGCCCCGTGACCGCTACGGTAGCCGATAAGGCCTTTCATGAACCCACGAAAATCCGCACTCTAGGCACTGATTGTAATTAGTTTGAAATTGTATATTGTTAAATATTTTTTAATATATTTTAATTTTTCTAATATAATTTATGAGCACTTTATTTGTAAAATTGGAATTTTAGAATTATATATTATGTTTTTCTTGCCACCTGGCCAAATTGCAATGTTTTTAAATAAATAAATAAAAAAGGGAATTTTTTAGGCTGACTGGGAACCGTACTCCCATAATAACGTTGAGTCTTATGGGAAAATATATGACTTTCACTTCGGGTATTAGTATTTTGCGTCAGTTTTCTGGAACCAATTATTTGCAAAGTTCAAAAAGGTGGTGTATTGTAGAGTATAAGTTGACCTTTAAAAATCCCGGTTCGACTTATATGCCGAGTATAAAAATGCAAACTTTGAATTCCAGGTGATTGATGTTGAATAATACTGGAATATGGCTAATTCTCAAATGCAAGTGATCACCGTATTGAATTAGCTGTTTCAACGTTTAAAATTTATTTAGGAACTGTTTATTTTTTAGATTTAAAATACAGTGTAACCTCGATTGAACGAGTATGGCCTATAACAAGAACTTTATAGCAAGTGAAAACCATCACCATCAATTTGTTAATGTCACATATACAGAAAATAATGCATAAAGCAAGGGCTGTTTTTGCAGCAACTTCACTATGAGTGTATCCTAACTTACCCCGACTTTTTTTTCCTGAACATTAATGTAGAAGTGATGTTTTTCTTCTTTATAGAGCACATTTTAATTGTTATAAATGCATTAAAAATACAGTACCCATTGCTTTCCTTGAACAATTAGTAATGCTTTAACTTTTAAAAACATCTGCTGAAAATAAACTCAAGCAAGTGAGAATGTTGTTTTGTGTGCATACATATTTGTGGATAAAATGTACCAAAGCACATTTTGCAATTCCGACATTTGAGACTAGAACATTAAGAGACCTGTGAAACCAGTGGATTTTCATGTGTGGTAAAACTAACTACAAGTGGCACAGCTCTCATCTAGGTATGTTATGATGAGGCTTCTTTTTGTTATGAGTGGTGTAAAACGTACTCATTTGATTTGGTAACAAAATTAAAATGAACAAGCAAGGAAAGAGCTGCTGAAGCATACAGTAAATGGCTGTTTAAAAAAATTTAGACAGAAACACAAACTGAGAAAATGTGCTCAATGAGACAGAATAGTGAATCAATTGAAGAAAAAAGTCTCTAATTGCTTTTGTTTAGGAGTTAGCGCATTAGACAGACAGACCTCCACAAGAAAACATACACAATGAGACAAAAGAAATGAATGAATACTCTCAATAATAGTAATAAAAAGTAATTGTGTACTCCAGTGAGTATTTCTTGCATGCATTTGTAATGCAACTTTTATGTACAATTTACATCCATAAATTCCGATACACTATAGAATATTGACTTTGGTATAGATGCAGAGAAGAGCATCACTATTGAGAGGTGACATAACAGTAAAAACAATGGTAACATGAAACATTAACCCTTAAATTATACAGATACAGTTCCCTGAATAACAGTGATGCGCCGAATATACATTTTGGCCGAATGTTAATACCAATATTCGGCCGATGTCGAATATCACCATCATAGAATTAACTTCAAGAATGCAAGAATAAAAATGAAATTTTATCAAAAAACCTTTTTATTTATTTAAATAATTATTATTACAATTTTATGATTCAAATATTACCGTATTTTCCTATTGATAATTACCATTTAGTAGGTAACACACATCTTAATATTTTTAATGCTCGTTAAAATGTATAGATAACGCGCAGTTGAATATTGTGCCGATTGGTAATGACCATTATGTAAATGTATCAACTCCCAAAGAATGTTGATTAACTAGAAAACAGCGTAATTTATTTGAACCATTATTTCATCTTTAGAGATCGACGTCTAAAGAGGCTAATTACCATCTACAGAAATTGACTAGGTTCAAGAACAGAAGTGTTTCATTCCTTGGGACTTAATGAAAGGCTGCCTAAAAGAATAAACTTTCTTTTGCCAAACGGTGATTTTTAGTCATTCTTTACCAGCGAAGCGGTAGTAGCAGAATGCGTAATGGGCACGTCTTGTCCGACCGTCCGTTTGTCATAACTTGCATCTCCTAAACCACCAGCTGGATTTTAATTTAATTAAGTAGGAGTGATCCTTATTAAAATTGATCGCTCATTTGTGATTTTGAGTTATGTCCGTCAATTAGAACTTCCACTTTTTGTAAACATTAAAATAAACACACTCATATCTCATCATAATAATACTATACTAATAATAAACTGTAAACATCGTAAACCTATTGCACGATCCTGAGAAGAAAAATAGTTATTACTTTTTAACTACGAGATGTGACATACGAATGGTGGCAGAATTTCTAGAAAATAGACGAAAATTAAGCTTATATAACGAAAATTAATAGATGCATATTACTCATAAAACCTTTAATAAAAGTTATGAATGATAGTTGAACAAGATGAAATAAACTCATTTTAATATAATTCATTCCAACTCATCTGTTGTTATAAGACGCAAGAAAGATATGCATAGAAATCAAGAAAACAATGGGTGAATATGAGACAGGCTTTAGTATTCACGTAACAACATTACGACGACAAAAGGTCAGTGTAATGGTTACATTATGAATTTTGGTTAAAATGCACTATAACCCACCACAGAAGGTATAAAAGAATAATGAAAAATACAACTGGGTCGCAATCAAATCAGAATTTCGAGATAATACAGGACAGGAATATGAGTTCGAAAAAGAAAAAAATGAAAAACACAACATAGTTCTAATGAAAATCGATAAAATTAGAGGTAAATAGGAAGTTTTGGAGCTATATCATAGAAGTTAAGTCAGCAAGGTGGGTGACCAAAAAATATCTTGATTTTTATTATGATATTTTTAAAAAGATAATTTTTTAAATCCGAGATTTTAAACCCTCAAAAGTATTACTCGTGTATAGTTCGACCACCAATTTTCTGCACAAAAATTTGGTCTTAACCCTTTGTGGTCCAGATATTTTTTTCTGTTTGGGTACCAGGTGGGCCAAGTTAATGTTGATAGTTTTGCTGATTTTGGAAACATTTTATTTTATCAAAAAAATGAAATACATGACATTGAAAAATTTACTTTCTTTTCAACATGGTGTGGTATCTTCTGAAACAGTCTCCAACATGGAGTCTGGGTTTCCTTTCACTATTTCACAAATGTAGCAGGTTTCTTTTCTCCCACCTGCCACTTTCCGGTTTGAACACACCAAAGTCCTTATGCTTTCCCTCTGGGTGTGAAATGATGATATGCAGCTTCCCATCCAAGCGTTGCTTCCTGTCAGAAGTAGAAAGTCGCCCTCTTCTGGATGCAGAACCACTCTGGAAATCTCCGATCAGTTCCATTAGAAGCCTTTGCCAAAATTGTTTGTGTGTTAGAGATTTGCTCTTTCTATTTTTACTGCATTCTTTGAATAAGATGCATGTATTTACAATGGAAGCCTCAAAACCCCAAAAGAACAATTTCCTCCACCACTTGAGCGACTTCCGTAAAAAGCAATAAGTAGCAGTGTACTGGTCTGTGACATCTACTCCTTCCATATTTTCATTGTACCTAACTACAACACTGGGTTTCATAACCATTTGGATTTTGCCACTCTTTGTCCTTCTCTGGACTGTTTCTGATGCTGACGTGCCTCATGTGCTCAATACTGTAACCACTTTCTTATCACGCCATGCAACGAGTAAGGTGTTTTTCTTTTGGTATGCCATTATTTCTCCTTTTTTTAGCTTTGGCTTCTTCATACATATTGGAATATCTTTTTTGTTAGGCATTACTGTTCCAGTGAGATGACATTTTTCATCAAGCAATGCGGTAGCAAGTTTTGGACTTGTATAAAAGCGATCAGTAAAAATATGGTAACCAGAAGCTTCAGGTATTGACTGTGTAAGATTATTGGAAAGATGTAGTACTATCCTACTTGTAAATGGCAGATGCGGTTTGATCAGTCCTTCTGTGGTATGTTTTCCAAAATATGGAACAAATGAATATATATATATAACTACAACAAGAGTCTGCCAAAACATAAACATGGAGATCCCATTTTGTAGGTTTTTTTGGTTATAAGTTATGAATGCTATTTTCCCCTTGAAGCCAATAGTAGATTCATCTATAGAAATATTTTTCCTGGCACAAAGTGTTCCCTGAATCTGTTTTCTAAATAATGGAGGAAATGACTAACTTTCTGAATTCTTGTTTTTAGACTTGTATCTAAGCTGGGCATGGTCTCCAAATGTAGTGCCCAAAAGATTTGTAAAAACCATCGGCGGGTGAAGATCTTACCGAAAAATGAGATTTTTGAATGAAATGCTTGAGACCAATAATCCTTTATATCAGTGAAAGGAATTATCCCCATGTTGATTATTACACCTAGAAATGCCCACATCTCTTCCTCTACGACATCAGTCCAGGTTAGCCATATCGAATATTGAGACAATGTTTTGGAGCTTAGTGTTTTTCTGGCATATGCATTGGTTTTAGCAATGAGTTTCTTTACAAGGGTTTCCATGAAAAACAATTTGAAAAATTCAAGTGGAGTGGCAGCTGGAACTTGCAGACCTAAAGTCTTATTCCCGTGTTCAAAACGTATTTTTGAATGGTAATTGTCATTATATGTTACATTTTGCCAAATATAATTGTCAAAAATAGCATCATCATCACAACTATCTGAGTCACTAATAATTCTCAGAAGATTTGTATGTGCCCTTCTAAGAACAATGTCATCATCAGAATCACTTGAAAAAACATTAGATGGACCAGGATCAGCTACGAGTTTTTGTTTTTTCCATCTTGGCTTTGTCACGCGTGAACATCGTTCACTTTGTTCGTTATCACTTTCTTGTAGCTCGTCGAAATCAACATCTATTTCTTGCATATAATCATCATCACTATTTTCAAATTCATTACTATTAAACATGGGGTTCGTTTTTTTTACTTTTTTATCCATAATAACAACGTCACTGTCCGGCCATCTACCGTGCAGAAAATACATCACGTAAATACTTGCAGAATTCTAAATCATCCACAGATGGCATAAATCATCATAAAGTCGTGTGTCGAGGCCACCTTGACATAGGATCCACTAGAATGAAATGTTATGTCGAGTCCACCTCGACATAGGACTGCAAAGGGTTAAAAACTCGAACTATACACGAGTATATATAACACGCACCGCCGCTTTTTTTCTAGATTTCGAACTTTTTTGCATAGATAACACATGCATTATCTACTGGAAAATATGGTAATAGTCAAATTTAAGAAATTTTATATTATAGTACAGGAACAATAATTTCTCTGCATTGTCTGCTGCCAAATTGCTCCTGCGGTCAATGCACTGAACACTTGCAGTACTAAAAAGACACTCGCTTTCAACAGAGGTTGGAGGAGGGGCAAGATATTTCTGTGCAAGCTTTTCCAGTGTAGGAATAACAGAATTAATTTGCCTAACGTATTGTCACATGAGCTTATAGAGTCAGACAAACTTTTGTTATGCAACTGGTGTAAAACATTTTACCAAAGTAATCCAAAAGAATGCCCTTCAAGAGCTTATTGGAACAATATGGAACCTGGAGTTATACTAGATCAGTGGTTCTCAAATGTAGGGTCGTCTTGGGGATCGCCAGAAAATTTTTCAGGTCACAAGCAGTCTTCGCTATACCAACTGATGTTTTCCAAATTCTCTCAATCCTTCAATTTTAATTTATAGTTTATAAGTCTGTTTTATGTTTGATTGACAGTTGGAATCTTCAGAATAAATGCTTTGTTGAGGAAATAACAAAAATTTAGCACGATATGTATATGATAACAATTAAGTACAATCTGTACCATTTCATAATGGGGTGCAAAATTGATTCCTTACAATAAAAATTGATGACATTTGCATTCAGTCCTCACATGGTTAACTGAACAACATATGATTAACTTAAACCTTTTACTACCATGACATATCCGGCAGCTATAGCCAGAACTGCCATGGACATTTTGGCAATTTTGCAATACCTTAGTAAAATTGTTATACATATTATTTATTAATATTTTGACCTGAGTTTTTAATATCTTGTAGCAATAATTACAGTTTTGTATATAATGTTAAGCTTTTTAGAATATCACATTTTTAAAATTACAAATTAAGTGATTTTTAGTTTGCATTTTAAAAAAATAAAAAATAATTTTTAATATTAAGGAAGATAATTACATTTAATACCTGCTCTAATAGTTATTACTAAATAATAAACAAAATTTAATTACGAATACATTAAAAGAATGATACAAAAATATTGAGAACATAATTATTTGGAATTTTTTAAAAACAGTACTGCAGTTTTAAAATTCCCAGCACAGCAATGAAACATGGACCTGGATCTTCAACAAATTTCACTATTTATGCTAGCACTGATGTTACAATAAACATACCGTTTCGTAAATACTATGATATTTTTGAATAGCACATTTATTTTCCAATAAAAATTATTGCTTTTCATAATGGAACAGTTCAACTTGGATCCAAAGTGTTCACGAGCTACCACCTACTGTTTCATTATGGACTTAAAAAAAATAAAAATACGTTTAGCATTAATAAAAAGTCATTCCCGTCATCTGTAAGCAAATCACTTTTGCTGTCAATAGGCAATTCACTTTCAATAATATTGCTATTTTCATCAAGAAATTCAACAATCTGTGCAGTACGTATATCTTGCTCCAAGTTTGCCATATTGATTTTCATGGGACTAGCATAAAAATGACTCAATAATCATTTCAGTAAAAAAAGGAAAAACATAATTAGTACAGACATCTATATAAGAAAGGAGGAAGAAAGCATTGGAAATCATTCAGAATGAATGATTATGACATCTTTCATCAAAATAAGAAGTTACGTTTAAACAAAAATAAGCCTACATTGGATCAACTAAATCAGCTCATGGCAGTCTTGGCATGACGTGGCATCAGCTCACTGGCAGTAAGAGGGCTAAATTCTTAAACAGATAGTAATATTACAAAGCACTAAGTTGTATATTCCTTGAAATGAATGAACTTAATGGGCTTACCTGTTTTCTGTCAACTACCTGAATCCTTGTCTTGACATAAGGAAAGTGATTAGCTGTTGTAAGTATTGTTTTTCTCTTAAACTGTTCGTGAAGTTCTCCATGAGCGCGTCCATCAGGTGTAAAAGGAGTGGCATAAAGAAATCTCTCTGCAGAGGAAATTTTTTTCAGCATTAATAAAATGTATTATGTTGAAGGAGAACCACATTGGTTTACTAAATGAGGATTGCATTGTAAGAGAATCCAAGATTTGAATCAGTTTTTAATACATCATAGAGTTTTTTTTGGAAGCAAGATGTTATATTTAACCCAATGATTGCAATGTAGGTCATGTTTGATCCTACCATACCATGGAGTCATTAAGGTTAAATATGAAAGAGTGGCAGTTGAATAAACATTATTTATAACTATAAAAAGTTGTATATTGGATTATTGGCCAGAAACGTAATGCCATATTATATCAATGTAACGGTAACTTTTCCTTTGGCATCCTTTTATGATTTAAAATTACGTAGGGAGTCAGTTTTTCCCCATCGGTTGTGACTGCAAGCATAAGAGTTATCCTTGATTTCTCATTTCCGGTGGATTTTAACAACACCGATTTAGCACCTTTTTTGTTGATGGGGACGTTTGATGGCATATCAAAACATACCAGGGTTTGATCTGCATTCCCCATCTGGCCTAGCAGATAGTTGCTTCTTCCACAAGCTTATGACATACGATCAACTTCTCACTGTAATCACTAGCCAGACATTGAGTTAGGGAAGTGCAGCATCGTAGAAAAAGGCATTTTTTATTCATCATCCGTCTACACCAGCCGATGCTTGCTTTGAAATCACTGTGTGCAATTGCCACTTCCAATGCCTTCATCCTTATCACTTCTCTAGTGATGGGAAAACCTTCACTTTGTTTTTCTAAAACTAAGTCGAAAATATGATTCTCGACGTCTTCAAATCTCCCAGTTAAGGTCTCCTAAATGCCTTCCTGGTTAAAATTGCACATTAAAAATTTTCTAATTGCTTCCGCCACAGACGTAGGTATATTTACCTCAAAAAGATCATACTTTTTCGAAGCTTGAATATTGTTTGTTTTTTCCACCTATGAATATTTTAAAATTCATGTCATAACTTTGTCGGATTCCTCTGTTAACCTGAGATTTGGAAGAACCTTTTTTCTCAAAATGACCAACATCCTTTCTGTCACCCTATTGTTAAAATAATGGATGAGTCAAAACTCGCTATGGTAGGTACAGCGTGTCCTCGGTTTAGCGTCACTTTGATTAATGTTGATTTGACTTAACGTCGTCAAAAATGACTACCCATACTCAGATGATTTGTGTTAACATTGTCCTGACTCGGCGCTTAAATAAAGCACGAAAGAATATTGTGTAGATGACTCTCGTGCGGATCTGTTGCATGGCGCTTCTTCAGCTGCGGCGGATCACATTATTTCAATTTTATTAATACTGAAGTGCTTAATCTTTAAGTATCAATTTAATACACACATATTTAATCATTCAACTTCAATGTAGTCATCTTAAACTAGTCGATAAAGGAAAACAATCTTTTACTTCAAACTGAATATTATGCTCGTTGGAACATTAGTCCAAATGTTGAACTTGCTGAGTTTTTATGTGTAGACATATATTTAAGCAGTAAATTGTAATATATTCTACAGTATTTTAAGCAATTCAGCTATCATGAACTTGGATAACAAGAACAGATGATTTTATTCTCCCTTAGAGCTCATGTTAATGAGAGTTTACCGTATATAAAATTTCTACAAACTTCAATGGTAGGAAATTTGAACCAATTTATAAAAAGAGGGAAGGAGCACTTTAGCTACAAATAGTAATGGCTTGGCCAATTAAAATTTTAAGGCAAAAGGGATGCAGAAAACATTTCAAAAAGACAACCTTAGTGAGGTCAAAAAATAATCACACTACAGCATGCTTTGACCATTTCTTAACAGTGAACGATCGTTCCAAATAAAAAAACTGGACAGCAAATACATCAATACAAAGGAATAAACAGAATATTTTTCATATGAAACTCATAAAACTGCCTGTTTAAAATTTGCATTATTTATTATCACCACATTAATCAATCAAAGTAAGGAGAGACTAATAAAGAAAGGCTACTTACTAATGTTGTAATTTTTGTCAAAATGTGTAAGTCGATATCTTAGCTCATATGCTTCAAAATAAGGTTCAACATAAGTTATTTGAATAAATGCTTTCTCTGTATCAAGATTTTTTGGGTCTACTGCATTTGAGTCCTTGATTATAATTACATTTTCAGCACCAAATCTTTCAGCATAAAAGTTCTGCAAAAATATATTTGTTGATCATTATTAAAACATCTATTCGAAGAAATACAAACAGGATAACAGCTAATGCAAAATATTAACTATGCCATATCATATATATTACACATTTTTTATGTTCAATGATTGCAAAAATGAGCATTTTAATACTTAGACCTTTATGTTTTGTTGCCTTTTGGATCTAAATTTATACATCAACAATAAATAATTAACAGCCAAAAATTTCTCAGTAATCTATACTTGAGATTTTAGTACAATATAAGTAAGACAATAATTAAAATTTCTACCCAGCATAAATATGAAAAGATTCCATTTAGTCCTCTAAATGAGTAAGTCCTGAGATTTTATAAAAAATGATTAAGAAAAGGAAAGCTTTGCATACTTCTCTAATTAAAAATGCCTGTGGAAATTCAACTGCATAAGAATGAATTTACAAGTAGCAAAACAAGTTATGAAAAATTTCTACAACTCAAAACTTTACCTCAAGTCTACTAAATATTTCAGGAAGTTTGGTGAGTGTAGGTTCTTTATATATAAACTCTTCTCCATTCAAATCACCAAATTTAGTCCCATAAAATCCAACACGGAAGTAAGTCCCAAAAACTCTCTTTCCCTGAAGCTGCTCCACTCGGTTGAAAGCTTCATGTAATTTTCTAGAAATAATGCAAACGACACTCAAGAAAATATAATTTGCATTGACAAAAGATGTACCACCATTTTTATATAATTATCTAGAGCCGAGTTTTAAGCTGTCCTCAGACTTACTTTTGGTGATCCAAGTTAGTAAATTGAATAAATGAAGTTACTGTATTTGCTTGAATCTAAGACAACCCCGAATTTAAAACAACCCCTGTCAACAACAACACTGTCAAAACAAAAAAGATTTTACGACCCAATTATTCACTGAATGCATTTGGTGTATATTTCGAACACAATATTCAGTATAGGTATACTGGTTCGTTCATTAATTGAAATGGTTTGTTACAAATTTTTGTATGAGAAAAAAAACAATTTTAAAAATGTATTTTTTAAAATTAACATTGTATTAATTGAAATCCGGATCGTAAGTTTTCAAAGAAAAATTTCAGTAGATACAATTATTTTATCTTGATACATTTGTTTAAAAAAATTGATTAAACACGTAACCATACTTCCTATTGTTCTGCGACAACTGGTCATGGTCAGTTCATTGTGCGTGAATTCATCGCTCGACAAATTCGTCGCAAGACAAGTTGGAAGGTGAGACACCATGACTGGTGTACAGCAGGGGGAGACACCTTTCCACAGCAAAATTTTTCTCTCTTTGCAAATTATGCAAGGCAAGACACATTGGATGGTGTATGGCAGGTGGTGATTCACAACCCACCCCTACCATACACCAGTCATGGTGTCTCGCCTTCCAATTTGTCTCACAACATATATGTCTCACGATGAAATTGTTGCGCGATGAATTGATGAGCGATGTATTGAAGTGCGATGAGTTTGTTGTGTGATGAATTGATGCACAATGAATTGACCATGATGTATTGACAGTATACCACTTCATACTCAAATTTAAGATGACCCTCAATTTTGCAAGTATAAATTTGGAAATAAACCTCGTCTTGGATTCGGATAAATACAGTAGATGCTATATGGGATTGTAATGAAAGTTGGGCAGCACCTATGTTCAAAAGAACTGGGAACCAGTAATACAACCTCAACTAAAGGAATATAAATCATGGTGTTTAGGGTTATATTCTCTTCTAATATGTTACAGCAGTTCCTTTTTTCTCTATGCGATCAACCATTTGTTTGGGGTATCTTATTTAAAAGTTATAAATAATAACTTGTCACTATTTCACTTTAAAACTCAGCAAAGCATGTACTACTCAAGTGCTCTCATAAATTTTCTACATTCTGAAACTCATGTCCACTTTACATCTGCTGTTGGCATACCAAACACAAAGCATCATGTTTAAATTATAGTAGATACATTTAAATTGCATCAGTCTTGTTTACATTGTATTACTAGACACCTTAATTGGTGCCTACATGACTTAGTGTTTCATATTACGCATGGAACCGCCCAGCTGTAGTCATTTTTTTCAACTTGTCACACAATTATCTACACAGCTCTAAACACTTCCCTACCGCCGAAGTGGAACCATTGGTCTGTGGGAGTAATTTAAGAAATTTGACCTTAAATTTTTCAAGTAATGTAGTAATTAATTAAATATGATGTATTACTTTATGCAATAATAAATATTTTAACGGACATATACTTGATATCTGGGTGTTTCATGGTGCATTTAAAATAGGGGTGTATTCTCACCTCAAATCCTCATACTCCATTCTAAGATGATACCTAATATTTTTAATGGCATTTTTGTGAAAAAAACCTTGTCTTCCTTTATGGTAAATACAGTATATAACTGCTGGACTTTCTTCACCATGCATCATATTACTAATTTTTAATAAAAATAAACTTTGCATTCATAACAAAACTTCTAAATTTAAATTTTCATTCACTCATTTTTTAAATATTGTATACACTTGCATTGTTAAATTATTCCATTTGAAGCACACTGAAAAGACTATTCCTTACCCATGTATGTTAGATAATTTTTTGTAGTCTCTATTTGATTCAGCAACTGGAACCAATATTTTGTACACATAATTCATTGCTTCATACATTCCAGCCTAAAAGTAAAAAGGATGCAAGAAATTTAAAAAATCATAATTTAACCCAAAAATGTTCAAAATCTCAAACAATTTCTTTTGGATAATCTGACCGTGTGGAAGGAATTGGCAGCATGTTCAAGTAAGCCCACAAGCCCACTTTCTGTAAAGTCCTTTCCCAAACATACTCCTTCTTCATCTGGGCTCAAGACATCATCAGATACTGCACTCTCTTCCAAAGCATTTGGGGTGACATGCTCAAAACTAACTGCACCAACTGGTAGGTGAGGCTGGTCTTCCAACATATGTAAGTATTCTGCCACTAGAGCTGCACTATGGACCAAGCACATTGCAGCCTCTGTGTGATTGTTACGCTGTGTAAAGAAGGAAGCCTAGTAAAAAATCTAAAATGTTTGCACACAAATAAAAACAATGTAAGCTAGAAAACAGAAAGGAAAAAAATAATAAGTGAATATGAGAGAGGATACTACAGAAAAGGGAAGATAACAGACTGGGCAGTACAGGCTATGGAATAGATTCAGATAAATACTTTGACACCATAAAAGGGTATGCAATACCAGACCTCTTATCTGGCAGGACATGAAATTCAGCTATATTCAGAGCTTTTACCATAGGTCCCAATTTGAAATTAGCGCACTGACTATTTCTTTGACCTGCAGCTTCACTTCTGTTGCATTATTGTTTCCTCATCATTTTAATGTATGCACCAGTTATTTCCAACCCTGAGTCACAACCCAAATAAGGGTCATCAAGAGTGATTAAAAGAAAACATTTTCAACAGACAGTTTGCATCTTTATATTATTGGAAAGCTACCTAACCTTTATCAGTTATGAAACATGCTTAGCCCTTGACTACTGACCACTCGTCTGTGAGGCAAGTGCATTTTTGTAATCGCTGTTGCTCTCTATTATCAACTCTTAGAACCTCCTGCATCCTAGTAGCTTCAAGTGGCTATAGATGGAGTAATTGGGTATAGCTTTTAGTGTTTCAAAACGATCAGATGAGTGGCAGCAGTCATCAAAGTTGTTACATTCATCTCACAGTCGATGCGACAGTGACATTATTTTAGGATGTTTTTGGTTTTCTTGTAATCTTTTTAGCTAAAATGTATTAATATACCCTTAAAAACATACAATTGCAATAAGTTCTGTATTTTTAAGACAAATTTGTATTAAAGAATACTGGATCAACTATTTTCTTTCTTTTCTTGCAGTACTGTTTACATATATTGCCAATTTAAATGGTTAGGTTTGGCCATTTTTTGTACAAAAAAGAAAACTATTTGACAATTAGATTAAACAAAGGAAAAGAGTTTTAGTGCTCTTAGCATGTATTAACACCGAGATATGTGGGTGAGAAGATGACCTAGTCTGTGAGACGAGGTGTCGGTGTTAGCGTGCCGGTAGTTAAGGGTTAACAGCCAATGCAAGCCATCGTTGCCTTTCGGAGCTTTTAGCAACTATGTGCAAAAATGGATGGGAAAAAGCAGGAATACCAGAGCAACTGAAAACTTTCCCTCCACACACCCAGCCCATCTATATTGTATCTACACTCAATAAGAAGTGCAGGTTGTGAGGTCCTATTTGTGGTCAGTTAAGGGTACCAGGAAAAATACATTGGAAATCACTGGTATACATGTATCCACTGTATGGTGTAGTAAATCTAACATTTTCTTAACAGTAAATGTATTTGGGTGTCTGCTCTGATTTTTACTTTCTCATATACATAGTATATTGAGAAAGTATTGAAATCGTGAAATAAATTGACTTCGAGATTTTGATGGAAATACATGTTTTTGGTGTCCCTGAGTTCATAAAAGTAGTTTTCGCCATGCAGTCTGTCTGTCAGTCTTTTTGCAGTTCTAGGGTCCAAATGTATATATAAAATCGAATGATTTCTCGTATTTATGCAATATATTATCTTTCACAGACCCTTTTTTCATAAAAATGATATTTCACAAAAAATAAAGGGTAGTTTATTCTTGGCAATTTTTAGAAAAATTTG
The DNA here is from genome assembly GCA_028673005.1 of Tanypteryx hageni. Taxonomy (NCBI): domain Eukaryota; kingdom Metazoa; phylum Arthropoda; class Insecta; order Odonata; family Petaluridae; genus Tanypteryx; species Tanypteryx hageni. The sequence goes on along the minus strand of CM054120.1, from coordinate 102,316 downwards.
ATTTACTCAAAAACGGCTCAAAGGAATTTGATTAAAATCAATCCATTCATAGAGCCTGATGTCACAAATAATACTGCATAAGCCTTATGTCTTAAAAAATCACTATATAGCATCCAGTAAAATTACAATGTATGCTAAGCTACCTTACCTAAGCCCTATGTCATGTCTCTGCTGAGATCCACTCAAAATCTTACTATAGCCTAGACGGTTAAACTAAATCTAATAATATCCCATATTTGTGGATAATATCATTCATGATAGACATACTGAAGAGATGAATGATACTGCGCAACAATTAAGGGTATATTTTGAAACCAAATTCGATTTACTCAAAAATGGCTATAAGGATTTTGATTAAAATCCATCCAATCATATAGCCTGATATCACAAACAATACTAATGAAGCCATATGTCCCAAAAAATTACTATATATCATCCAGTGGCATTATTTCTGTACAAGACACTCAGTGCATGTGTCAGAGGAGGGGAAGTGGAACCCGGGGATTCCCTAGTCTAAATTCCGTTAACACCCTGCGCTTATTAGTGAGAGGTTGATGATGTCAGTTGATTTGGTTCTGTTGCTACGCATTATTAACATCATTGGAGTGAATTGCCATGCACACAGAGTTAATTTTGGGGCAAAGAGTGTAGTGAGACCAAACATATATATGAGAAAGTTTGTGCAATGTATATTGCACCATTTATTTCACTTTCTCATATATGTAGTATATATCTCCTTTTAATGTTATTAATTTGCTCTTCAAAAACGATGTTAAGCAAAAGGACGTTAAACAAACCGTAATTTCCCATAGGAAACAATGATGAAAAGTAAAATCAGTTCAGAAACCTCTGGTCCAAAACCTCAAAATAGCTATTTTAATTAAGGATGCTTCCCAATGCTACAATTCATGTGAGCATAATACATTAGTTAAAACAAAATACATATCCTAGCAATTATAGCAATAAAAACTACATAAAAAGTTGAAATTTATATCCCCTTCATGACGAGTGATTCAAATTTGCCTCAAACAATCTGAAAATCTTTCTTGGAGAAAATATTCTAGGAAATGCATATGTGCTGGTTGAGGCAAATTCGCAACATTCATATACTCGATGAAATGAGTACTGGAATCTATTGTTGGCTTTGTGAAGTGAGTTTTATACAGACAAATATTTGTGTACCATTCTTTCCTAAGTGCTTAAGTGTTATTTACAAAAATTATCATAGTATTTCTCGGTTTTAAAATATCTTATAATTTATTATTCATATTTTGTACTTTCAATTTTCAAAAAAATATTGTCTTTTTAAGTTATTGCATTTTTGTGACATTTGGCAATTTGAACTATTCACAAAGTTGGTAAATTCCACATAAATTTATATTTAAACCACCATGGTTTTGTTGCAGAGCAACATTATCAAGTGAAAATGCAGCCTTTAAAAGGGTATATACAGTGTAACTTCCATAAGCCAAACTTCAAGGGAAACAAAAAAATATTCGAGTTCTATAAAATTTGACTTATGGAAATACGTTTTTCTCATTTATATTTTGCCCGGTAAAATTAATTCACTTAGAGTTATGGAAAATTTGAGTTATAGGCATTCGAGTTATGGAAGTTACACTGTATATCAAAATCATTGGTAGGAGGATATTGTCAAGTAATTGATGAAGTCCTATTCCTTTCCCACTACCCCTACTGGATATCCTGCAGCTATACACTCCACCAGGGAGTAAACAACATTGTAACCTTATTATTTAACTGTTAATTTTCCTTTCCCTCTTCTCTCCCTTCCACCTCCTCCCATTTGTCACACACACACACACACACACACACACACACACACACACACACACACACACACACACACACACACACACACACACACACACACACACACACACACACATACATATATATATATATATATATATATATATATATATATATATATATATATATATATATATAAAACCAATAAACTTTCGCTTCCCTCCCTTCTTCCCCATCTTTCTCTTTTCTCCTCCCACTGCCACCTGCAGTTACTTATTCTGAGAGTAAAACATTACCATACAGTGATCCATTGGAGGGTCCATCCAACCAATGAGAACTCTACACTTTGACCAATTAATAGGTTGATCCACATGATAGATTCATCTATTAATTTTCAAATATATTTGATTTATCTTTTACTCCAAAATACCACATTACTCCGAATATAGTCCTTCCCTTTTTGGCCAAAATATTAGTAAGAAAAGTAAAACAAAAATATCACCGCCGGCAGTAAGTATAGGTAACAATTAATGCCCTCACTTGATTTGATTGTTTTACAGAGAATTTCTTGATACATATGCCTCAGTAACTCAATTCTTTTTGTTCACTCTTTGGAATCCTGCCTTAACATTCATATTTTCATAATAGTGGGAATTGCGGAAGTCTTTGCTTTGAAAGCATTGATTGGCCAACTTCATCCCTTCCCTAAGTCACAAAGATGCAAATATTGATATGCAGAGGTACCACCTATCGTTATTTTAGAGAAAATGTCACTACGATGAAAGAAATTATCTTCGTTACCCGTCAATCCGTAGGCAATTCTGTCAGTTGATCAGACTGTCCAGTTTGCACAGCTGTTGATTGTATATAATGCAATCGCTTTATAAAAGTATTACTTGCGTAAATCAAACCGAGGTGTTGAAGGTGTTGCAACTATCTACAGAATGTGTTCCTTGATGTGATATTCCGAGGCATACATATCGGAAGTAACGAAAATATGGGTAAAATAAATTATGAAAAGAATATGATAAATGGAAATCTGGTGATAAGTAATTTTTTATGCAGGCATGATTCAAGCAGCCATTCTCAACGGCATCTGAGTGATACAAATGGAATTTAAATGACATTCATAAATCAAAATTTTCGAATTTAGTCCAGTAACACTTGATACATATTTAAATTATGCCTGCAACTATAACATGCAAAACGTGACATCACTGTTTCATTGTAAATTGATAGCTGTAACTAAATTGCTCGTACATATTAAAACTCGTTTTTTAGAATATTACAAGATGATCCAAACAGAACTTATGATGCCTACTTTTCATTTAATCATTTATTTAATACTTATATTGGCTTTAAAGTCATCACGGATATGTAGCTCTTTGTATTCCCAAATTTCATAATTTAGCATTATAAAATATTACAAATACATTAGAACGGAATATTAAATTGATGACACGTATTTGTACAGCAAAAATAACGCATGTACATATTAGAATATATCAAACCTGAGTCCAACAATAGTTGTTGTTCACTCTTGTAATAAGTGATAAAAACTGCAAAATTGCCAGTATTTATGCAAAATTCTAAGAAATACAATTGAGAAGCAAAATTCTACGATAAAAATTAGAATCTTCATTCCTTTCCTCAGAGAATAATACAAAACTTGCTCCGATATTACAATTATAAGATATTTTAATGTGCAAGAGAAAATTATCCTGCACGATGGATTTCAGATTTCCCATGTAAATCAAATGGGAAGGATAATTCCTGGAATCGAATCTGGGACTTCAATCTTTGCAACAAAAACTATCCTCGGGAGCTCAGCCCATGTAGCACGAGATTTCCACCAAGTTTCATGAAAATCAGTGTATTGGTTCAAAAGTTAATAGGGGAGGACAAACAGACAGACACAATGACAAAACTATAAGTGTATTTCCATTCTGGAAAGTGAGGTCTGTAATGGGGTTCAAACTTTTTTCAAAACTGAGGCTTCAGAAATAGGGGGAGTGACTATATTTAGGGAGGGACTATATTTGGACTAATATGGTATAGAAGCTGGTCATATTAAAAAATATTTTTATATATTTTGTTTCCTATTAAATCTTAAAACATTAAATGGATTTAACCAATGGTTATTTTCAGATAATTAATAAATACAATGTTGTCTGTACATTTAAAATGGCAGAAGAGGGCATTAAAGTTTAATTAATGCAGAGAATTGCAAGGTGGTAACAGTAATTAAATTTCCCACTGTTAGTAATCTAAAAATAGTTTTATGGATTATTAACAAGTTTCTGAGACAAAAAAATTTAAAAGTATATCAGCAAAAAAATTCATTCTTATACACTATATGACCATCCAAACAAAGCAAGATAACCAACAATTACCTCCATATGTTTTTGTGCCATGTTGGCTAACCACGTCAAGCGTAGGTCAGGAGAATTCTGATACCCTTTGGCAATACGATACATCAGATCTAACAGCATTTCTGGATCTTCTTGAAACTCTTTCATTTTGACAGTGTCAGACAGAATCATATGAAGGTTAAATACTAAATCTTTCACCTGAAAAGTATAAATGTACAATAATGGCATTTCATTTTACACTTGGTAATAAGAATAATATTAGTGGTAAGTTAGAAACTAACAATTTATTCCATTTAGAGACATCTATCAGAATGTATTCTTTGCAGATTTGTTTTGAAATATTATAATCACAGCAAAAGCATGAGTTCATGTAAAAAATGATGAAAAATCCTAAATTAACACTTCTTAAAAATGATTACTTACATTTTTTGCCAGCCATGTTTTGATAAATTATAAAAAATAATAAAAATCATTTACTCCTCTCAACTGCAAAAATTCAACAACTTATGATATAACCAAAAATGAATTTATGATGAGAAAATATATTTTTAAGATAAAAATATTGGATCCTGGTATTTTTTTGCTCAAATGTAGAGACAATGCAGGAAATAATCCTGATAAAATTTGTAAATTTAAAAAGTCAAAAAGTTAGCATTTTATCAGATTTTTGGGTTAATTTGGAATGAATTTGAGCTTTCTTAAATTTGTTATTCTACTGCATGTAGGTTTTATGTACTGTTCACACTTTAATTTCAATATATTTAAAAATGCAAATTAAAAATATCATGCTGTCCATTTTTAATAAAATGCTGCAAGAATTAAACCCAAACTATTATCATAGATCAGTGGTTCATAACCTCTGTGTCTCTACCAAAATTGAATTGCCAAGCCATTTTGAGTAGATCATCAAAGATCTTCTGTGGCTATTTACTTATATCCAAATATACTGTTCCTCCTAACAACCTGTTCAATGCTAATTGACTTAAGAGCATAAATTCATTTACTTATTTAATTCCTATTTATTTTATCATTTATCACAAGTGAACTATTAGAGGACATCGGTCGCCAAGACTGGAATTTGGGTCACAGCCAAAAAAAGGTTAAGAACCACTGTCATAGTTGGTGACTGGTAAGGTAGTGAAAAGTAAATATTTAACGATTGGCCAAGACCAAATGAGCTGATCTTGATTTACTAATGTAAGTAGTAATATTTATATATATTCTTCTTTAATAAAATAAAATTAGAAGAAATTAAAATTATAAACTTTTTCTAGATAAAAATGTATTAAAATAAAAGTCGACATTCATAGTTGATTTTTAGGAAAAATAAACATCAATATTAGTCATAAATTTTTAAGAAATATAAACAAAACTATCAAGCCTAATTATAATGTCTACAAACAAACAGAATTTTGCTTCTAAGTTGTACAATACAAGAGAGTTTCTCAATGTGTGGTCTGTGAATTAAATGTAGTTGGCCCAAAATTTGAGATTAGAAAACAAAATAATAAAGAAACAATTTTGGATAAAGCATGTAACTCGGATGAAAAAGGATTAACAGCTGGAAATCGATAATAGATCCCAACTAAAAAAATATGATGGATAGTTTTATTATTCCTGCAGGTGTTTAATGAATTTGAAAAGCCTCTGCAGTATGGTATTATGCTATATACTTATAGATATTAAAATAAAGAAGATAAACATCACCTGCTCTGGGAATGTTGTATCTTGCAATTCCGAGTCTTCCTCAGCATATACTAATATTGTTTTTAAAGATCTCCTAAGAGATTCTTCACTAAAAGTTTGACTAGTTCCAACCAGAGAGGACAATGACATAGTGACCTGCATCTTGACTCTGGCAAAATTCTGCAATAATTGTGATAAAATAAAAAACTGTAATGATGCATAAAATACTATCAAAGCTTCTTCAAATAATGCATTAAAGAATTCAGCAATATGAAGTTGCATAATAATGAAGATACTCATAAAATAAGAATTACAAATTTCTTAACTCTTAATTAAATACCTGCTTTCAATTTCAATAATAGCTAATTCTAATTTTTGTACCTTAACTTTTTAAAGGACAAGGGTACTTACATTTCCTATTTCAAAATTCTGTCTCATCAAAAGGTACAATGAAGCTGATGCTTGAGATCTTACACTGCCAATATTTGAACTGCAATGCTTCAGAAGGCGTAAGCAAAGATCAGCACAATGCTCTGTTTCCTCATCAAATAATAGATTTGGATACTGAAGAAAAGAGAAACATGTCACTTCCTACAAAATACACTGACAAGGTGCATAATAATAATGAAATTGTAGGCTATAGAGTTAAATACTAAAAATTAATAACACAAAAATGAATTTATAATCAAAACTTTTACAACTTTTTATGCATTGAAAGGCAATATTTTACCAAACATTTATACTTGGCTAATATTTTAACTAAAACAAATTTTAAAATAGTTTTTCCTTAATCTTATGCAACCCCAGCACTTTTTATGTATTTGCCAAGTAGAGAAATCAAATCATTAACCTTTATCATATGGCAGCTGTGTATCAAGGGTTTATAATAATAATAATAATACTTTATTCATTCAATGGGTTTACAATATAAACATGGAGTAAGTCAGAGGTACATATTATATGCAAATTACAAGTTTAATAAATATACAATAAAAATAAAAATGCCATAATTCAGAGGAAATAGTCATACATGAGGCTTTTTATGTTTTTCCAAGTATTCCTGTATACTGTAGAATGAATTCATCAATAAGTAGTGTTTTACCCTTTTTTTAATATTTCTATTTTTTCTAGATTCTTAATATCATTAGGACAGGCATGGCATAGTTTGCTACAGGAAAGATGAGGATTTCTATTAGAGAAGTTTAGTCGATGGGATATTGTTTGTGTTATTTTTACCTCTAGTTGAATAGTTATGTATGGAGGAGTTTTGGGTAAGTAGATGGAAATTTTCTTTGGTGAATGTTACCTACTGATTCATTTATAAAGATACTAAACAGTGTCAGGATCTTGTTTCCAGTGAAAGCTGTTCTACAAGATGCATGCCTATTTATTTTGAAAATTGTCCTTGCGGCTCTTTTCTGGGAAATGAATGGTCTAGAGATGTGCGGCAAGGATCGCCAGAAAATTATTCCTTATTTTAGTATAGGATAAATATATCCATAGTATTCCATTAATAGGGTATTGGTTGATACCTTATCTTGTAATGCTTGGATGATGAATATTGATGGGCTTATTTTTTTGGTAATTGAGTCTATATGAGTGGCACATTCTTATGTCCATTATATGCAGACCAAGAAACTTTGTGTGTGATGATTGTTGGATTGTATAGTTGTTTATTCTTGTGTTTAGAGGGGTTATGTTTGCTAGGTATGAGTGGAATTGCAGATAGATAGTTTTTGAGAGGTTTAAATGGAGCAGGTTGTCACTTGACCAGGTTTCAATCTTATTAGTTGATAGTGCTGTGTCTAAGATTAGTCTTTCTGTTGTTGGTAATGATAAGATTTTGGAGATGTCACCTGCAAATATCACTTCCAGTCCTTTGGATTTGATATGATTTAGGTCATTTGAATAAAGTGTGAATAGAAGGGGACTAAGAACTGATCCCTGAAGGATTCCACAGGTGGTGACATTTCCAGAGGAATAAATAGTTTGTTTCCATTGGCCAGATAGGTAAGGTAGTTTTCCTTTTTGGGTTCTATCTACTATGTAAGATTTTATCCAGTTTAAGGCATTGCCTTTAATGCCCAGGGAATTCAGTTTATTAGACTAAGTGAAATGCTTTGATGAAGTCATAAAAGAAGCCTATTGCTTTCTGTTTGTTGTCCAGGATATACTTCAGAAAGAAAATCGAATATTGCTGTTGAAGTTGATTTCTTTTTCCTGAAGCCATGTTGAAAAGGAGAAATGAAGTTATATTGGTCAAAGTACATTAGAAGTCTGGTTGCCATGACTTTTTTAAAAAATTGGAGAAAGATGAGAGAAGGGATATTTGGACCAGGTTAAAGGAGGATGTTAGGTCAAGCAGCAGCAGCATTTTTTGAGTGTTGTTATCTACTAGATTTATGTTTGCCAGAAGTACCGTATTTACCGGAATTCAAGACAAGGTTTTTTTCTCTGAATTTCACCTTGTAAAAATCAGGGTCGCCTTCAATTTGGATATAAAGTAGGATTATGTATTTAATTGATGTTTTCTTGAACATATGAAACCTAAGGTAAAATAATTATATCTACTGAAATTATTCATTGAAAACTTATGATCCAGCTTTAAATGAACCCTTTGAGTGCCAGGAAATTTTCTTGTAGCTATGCCAAAATTGCCAGGTGATTTTTGAGGAATTTACAGCAGTGTAAGAAAAAAATTACATCTCCCTCAAATTTCAAGGTATCTTTTTGAAATTTTTACAGAACATTCAGTACATACAGATTTCTATCTAGAACAAAGGAATTAAGGACTAGATATCATACTACTAGTGTAAAAGGAATGTTTAACATTAAAATTACCTTTTTAGAAAAACAAAATTTAAGTTTGAAATTAGAAATGTTAAAAAAAATTACTTAACTTGCATATTTGTCGTATTTATTTAAGTCCCAGTATATTATTTGGCCACGCAAAAAAAATACTCTCTTATGATTGATGGTTTTCGAAAAATAAAATGTTTTATACATCACTAACACATAATTTATACATACTTGTTCCTCTACATCCTAACATTTGTGCTTACAGTTTAATTTATACTAGTTACCTATATTCAATAGTTCTCGTATCGGATTCTAATGCTTGAATTTTATGCCTTGTTATATAGCATATTTATATATAAGCAAAGTGTGAATAAATAAATAATTCCCATTTCCAATAGTACTGCCACAAATATTTCATTTCTGTGACAGTAACAGGCCTCCACTGACTAACTCTAGCATTGGGTGATATTTGCTGTTGTGAGCAAAGAAAATGATTTGCATATCTTATAGTTTTATTTAATATTAGATTCCAAAGGGAAAGAGTGAAAAACAGGTAGAAATATGGAATAAGTATGGCATCATGGGGTGGGGCATGTTTTGGACAAGATGTTTCAAGGAGTAAAGGAACCACTAGAAACCACGGAATTCTCCTATCTGAGCCAAAATCTTTGGAAATAATATTTGTTAATGTACTACTATAACACAAACACTTCTATAAGCATGAAGGTTCACGTGAAACGACAGAATTGCAAATTATTGAAACTGTAATATAACTGGACCAGATGCCTAGCCTCCGTTTGTTTACTACAGCGAATGCCTCATCGACATGCAGGGAATAATATTCTTGCTTTCTAGTATGCTAGTAGTGTTATTTTTGGCCATTGTGTGGTGCCAGCTGTCAAGGTGGATTTTTAAAATGTCGGCAGTCGCACGGTTTACCTGAAGGTGTGCTTCTAAAATTACACTTGTGAATGTGTCATTTTTATTGTTATTACTGTTATTATTATTTTAATTTCTAATTTGGAAGCAATGCTTCCCTTGCTTTTATGGAGGATTCACCGCTGCCTTGTCAGACTGTGAACCAGAAGTTCTATCTCAAAGTTTTGCAACATCTGAGACAGCCGGTCAATCGTGTGAGGCCACAATTCAGTTCCCTGACATATGGATCCTGCACCACGACAACCCCTAATCCCCTATTTCCCAGTGAGTCACTTTATTAGGCATGTTGGTATTAAAATGATACCAAATTTTTTGGAGGTTTGCAGCTCTGATAGATCAAAAAAGAGAACTGCGCATACAAACAGAAATATTAGACAAGATTTCCTTGTCCTTCATTCTGCCTGCTATATTCTATAGCAGGCTGCTTCTACATTTACATTTTGTTTCATAACAAGTGAAGTGAGGGAATTTTTATTCAGGGATACACTTTGTGGCCCCCTATGGGGCCATTCATAGAATGAAGGTTAAATACAAAATCAACATATACCAGTACACCAAATATCTATTAGAATAAATGTTCATAAATTATTTTCCACATTTTAGCATAATATAAAAACCTAAAATGCTTACCTTGTAAACAATTGATCGTTGAGTGGCAAACATGTACTGCAAAACACACGTACTTTGATTTCTGGCTAATGCATGAAGTAAAACTTTGAGAACAATACCAAGCAGACCTTGCAGATTATCAGAGAGGGAAGCTACCTGTGTATAAATAACAAAGTTATAAATTTACCCATACAGTAAAATCTCTACCTTACAAACTCCTTTAGAGCAAAGACCTCTGGTTAGCAAAAAATTTACAGCGGTCCCACCAAACTTATATACAAAATGCCTAGCTACACCCTCTTTACTATGAACTTCCATACTACAAAAACTTCTGAGTAACGACGGGAAAAAAATGATAATTTCCGCTTATATTAACCTCTTTAGAATGAAATTTTGCTCGCTAAACTATTTTTTTTCAGTTACGTGCTGATAAGGATTGAAAATACAGTGGGCCAATTAGAGCCAAGCTTTCAATAATCCAATCAGAGCAGATCTTCTATCGTAATGACGTATTTCCAGTATTTTCAAAGAAGCATAGGTCATGCAGTTCTGGACGTCGAAGGTGTGACAAAGGTTTTCTGTGTGAGAAGGTGTTCCTCTGCGAGAGAAACATTCAAATTCTTGCTCGTGATATTTAATGGTGGACGGTGCTGCGTGACACTAACTTTAGCTCTTCACTTGCTGCTTTTCAAAGTAAAGTTTGTAGTTTGTCGACCAATGTGGCCATGCTTTCATGAAAACTGATCATGTAAATATTGCCTTAGAAACATTATATGTTATCATCCTGACTATCTTATGGTGAATTAAAGTGCGATAATCATTAATCTCACTTTAAGTGCACGCAGAGTGACCATATTCTATTTTCTGGAAGTGTACTCTATTTGCTATTAATGAATGCTAGTGTTATTTAAAAAATAAATAACTTTTTGTATATTTAAAGATTCTGCCTACTTAACAAGTGATACATCCACAGGCTATAAATTTAATGTCTTCAGGCAATACTTTCATGAATTAAAAAAATGTGTATATAATACATTCTACTTTTCCCTGAAACTTCAACACTTTTATTTTGTTTTCCTAGAGGTAATATGAATTTTTAATTTATAGAAGCCAAGTCTAATCCTTGTGGTGCTAGATGGCAACAGTTTTCTGTCGAATAGAAATTGGAAATACTGAAATCCGTTGACCAGGGAATCCTCTTAATAAACATTTTCGAAAAACGTGGTCACAATGTGATAAAAAAACCACACAGATGGTGAGCTTCATTTGTTTTGTGTTGTTCTTTTCACTTCAGATTGGCAGCAATAGTTGAAAAACCCGCAAAACTGCAAAGCATGTGAATTTGGAAGCTGCGAATTTGGGGGTTCTACTGTACATTTTTTATTTTTTCAACAAAGTTTTCGACTGTGAGATATCTATACATTTTAACCAGTATTAAAAATATTAAGATGCGCTTCATCTACTAGGTGCACATTATCAATAGGAAAACATGGTATATGAAGCATGTTTTATGAAAAGAGGATAAAGATGCAATTGTGATTTCAATTTTAAGAAAATAAGTATAATAGGTCTTCATTTGTAAATATAACTACAATGATTTGGGAAACAAATAAAACCCTAGTATTCTTTATTTTTGATGCTTCTTAACATTCTAGGTATAGCTGCTTCTTACTTATGATATAACATATATCATATGATAGGAGAATACTAACGTGTACTTCTAGATGAGATTAAGACGCAAAATTGCAAAATCGACTAGAAAAATCGTAAATCTCAAAGGTATTTTCGAATGTGCTATGAACCTGAAATTTTTTGTAAAGGTAGACTTTGTAAAATAAGCAAATAGATAAATGTATAGTTAAAGATGAGCTAGGGAGCTGAAATATTTTAGATATTTAGAGCTTAGTGCAGATGCGCAAATAAACATTTGAAAATCTCCATGAACTTCTTATTGCAGCTGTAATTTCTTTTTAATTTAAACAAATAGATAAATATTATTTCACTTATAGATGTGCTACAACTTTAAAATTTTGCAGAAATGTGTAGCATTAGTACCCCACAATGGAAAAATTTTAATATTCTTAAAATTGCAAATTTTAGGGATTGCTTTTGCTCCAATATTGTCCCCAAAGAAAAGAACGAAAATCAGTGAAGAGGTGAAGACATTTGAATTTTAAAAAATTTCTAATAATGAAATATCTCTCTGAAAAATTAATGTTTTTCAAGGTGAGATGAAATGCTTTACTAATTATAAGTATATACTAAGCTAAAAACCCAAAATTCGGAAAATCCCCAAATCCAGCAAACCTCCTGTCCCAAGCTTGCTGGATAAATGGTTCTATACTTTACTTCATGATGAACTCAAGTCTCACCCTGAAAATTTTTTTTGAGTTCTATAGAATGTCCACCAATTCATTCAATGATCTATTATACATAGTGAACACTTAACTGAGGAAAGATAGCAAAAAATTTGCGATCTTCCATCGTCCACAATGTGGAGTCACACTTAACATATGAGTGCAAAACGTCTATCATATATCGAGAATTTCTAGATGTCAATGGTGTAATATTATTTTATGCATATCCCAAATACATTTTTTAACTGCATTAGAAAAAGTGTCTCTAACAACATAAGTTAGCATCTAAACCATACCATGCTAGTTTAAGGTAAATTTGAAACCCATGTACGATACAGAACTGTAAATGAAGTACCAAAAAATTTACCTGGACTATAAGTTCAAGAGTATCCAGAATGATCAAACTGGCTTCAGTGGCTAAGTTTCCTTCAATGTGAGCATCTGTCTCAACCTCTGCACGGGGGCGCTCAGGAATGTCCGAGCTTGGTCTCCATGCCATTTGATCTTTACGCCAGCGCAAGCGATCACCAGGCCAGCCTGGTGATGGAGGGTTGCGGTCTGCAAGCAATATTAAGCTTCATAATATAGATTGAGTATTTTTAGCAAAACCAAAAGTTTATGTAGAAATAGAAAAACCTTTGCGGCGCATCATCATTTCACTTCGAGCAGATCCTTGCCCTAATATTACATCTTCTAAACGAGACTTGATATCTGATGTTTTTCGGAAATTCTGCTGAGTACAGCGCTTGATGGCTTTCTTTCCCTAAATATAATTACAATATCCAATGAATCAGCACATTCACTTCTACTTTAATGAAGTTCTATTAGATAAAAAATATACATACCTTGTACTCAAAGCAAGATATGCAAATGTTTAGAACTTCCAGTAGTTGATGAATTCTGGATAATGGCAGCTCTGCCCACCATAACTTCAACACATTCTTGTCAACGTTTTTTATAACCCATAGAAAGCATATTAAAAGATTTCGGGAAGTCTCACTACTAAGAGCAAATTTTCTTGGCTGAAAATTTAAGTTAATATTATGATTATGTATAGATCAACAAAAATTAAAGCAACTTAATTTTTACACATATTTTCAAGAATAGTTAATTCTTGTAATTACAGCAAAAAATGTATTTTCAGTCACTAAATACATATAAATCACATGCTTCTTACAAGGCTAGAAATATTATATTGATAGGATTTAAAAATTTCAAATTCATGAATATTCAAGAATATCTTTCTGCAAATGATGTTTTACTAACTGAAACTTGGAAGCTAAAACATTTCTAATAACAAAACAGCAAATGTGAGGTTTATTGTTAAACTTTGTTAAGATCACAGACTTGAATCTTATGAGAGGGTGGAGATGGTAGAGTGGTTAGAGTATTGGCAATGTCATGTTCAAATCCGGCAGAGGTCGGATTTTTAAACCTGGGATAGTCTTTGAGGAAACTGTACAAGTCAGCGCTCCATCCTTCAGAAGGGATGATACGCAGTTGTCTCCCTCGGTGCTCTTCATTAAGAGTAGGCTGATGCCGGCACCATGTTTTCCTCCTCCCTTGTGTCTGGTGTGTAAGGAGTTATGGCTATAATATTCTTAGAGGTTGACTAGCCAGAAATACAAAAAAACAAACATGGAATCTAATGACATATTCTGTTCAGATTTGGCTCAAAGAGTATAATGATGCTCTGGTTTTGTTCATTTAGGAAATACATCTATTTGGTTAACACATCGAAGCTGTTAACTAGAGGTTGTTTATTTAAAGAAACAGCATATACAAGAGGGACTGAGATACAAGAGGAGTTGTGGTTTTGTTTGTATTTATGGCTAATCAACATCTTGGATTATTGTAGCCATAACACCTTACACACCAAACCAATGCAGAAGGGAGGAGGGAAACCCAGAGCTGCCATTAGCCTACTCTTTACAAAGAGCACTAAGGAGGCCAACTACTTAACGTCTCTTCCGCAGGATGGAATGCTGACTTGTACAGTCTCCTCAAAACACACAAGTAGGTGATGGGATGATCCCAGGTTAAAAAACCCAACCTCCGCCGCATTCGAACCTCAGACCGCTGTGTGGAAGGCCAATGACCTAACCACACTGCCACCCCAAGAGGAGATGGCATTTCTATCTGAATTAAAGAGTGTATTATAAGTACACTTTGAATGGATAAGGACAGAATACAAAATTATGCGTGAAAATATATAACCCAAATAAAATATCACTATGTAGAAACAAAAAATAAGAAATCAGGTAAGGAATTTTATCTGTTAGAAGTGTTAACTAACTTGTTTTCAGAGAAGTGAGTCAGACAGGAAACAATAATCATGGGAGACCTTAACTTAGCATTTTACACCAGCCAAATGCTATTCATTCCTTGCAGGTTAGTAATCTAAATGTGAGGTGGTAGGGCTCAGGAATTAGTAAACAACCTAATTAACAAAAGAGGATTCATTCAGATAGTACAAGCAAGATCTCGATGTTTTTTTGTTAAGCACCGGTTTTTTGTAAGAATAAGTGGCCACGAAGTAGTTTATTTAGATTTGGCCTAGGCAGATGCAAAAACCTTGAAAAACAATTAAAAACAACTGTTGTGGCACTATAAAAGAGGAGATAAGTTGGAATATCAGCAATATTTAAGGAAAGATTTCCATATTGGGAAGAAAACGGAAAAGTTTAGAGGAAATGTGGGTACGATTTAAGTGAATAAACATAAATAACAACAAATTTTCCTTTAATTAGTGTGTATAACATATCTGAGTAGGATTTGATCCGAGAAGTGAAGTAAGAAAAAAGCTGGGACCATAAAAACAGACAGTGGCCTTTTTGGAGCTTTATTTTTTAATAAAAAAAATAAAAATTTATATCCCGAGATATCATTTGCGCTATATCGAAACTGCACTAAACAAACATGGGCTAAATAAGGCGTATGTGTATAACATCAGCGACATTAATGGTAAAAGGTTAAACTGACTTTGATGTAAGCATTCAAACATCTGAACATTAACACAATGTAATAGAGAAAAGTCCATTTAGAAACGATGTTCTTTTTCTCTGTTATAAAAACTAATTAAATGTGTAAATTAGCCTCAGATTCATATAAATTTGAACTTCTTATGAATGATAAACTTTCAAGAGAGAACTTATTCATTGAGAAAATTTAGCATACATTATATGGGCATTGCGGTAGGATTTCAAAAAGATCACACCTCTACCAACTTCTTCTGTGAGAACATCTTATCCGGGTTTCACAGCATCTGATTAATTAGTAATGTTTGGGTTTGTAATGGCATAAAGTAAAAGAAAAAGAGAGATAAAGAGAGCCTAAGAAAATTTTTTCACAAAATAGTGAAATAACTCAAAAAAAGTAACTTATCCTAAAATTTAAAAAAATGCATTAGACTTACCTGCTTGAATGGATCATATGCTTCAGCTCCACTGGTTTTAGTTCCAAACATCGATGTTCCTGCTATGGCCATGGCAACAGACTGATTAATGCCAGTTTGTTGGTCTATGTCATCTTGGCCTTGTGCAAGTAACATGCGACCTGTTCCATTGAAAATGCATGCCAATGTCAATATATTTAATTGTATAAGGTTTATAATTCAAATACATAAAGTTAATAAACTCACCCCTGCTTTCAATATTCCATCCATATAACTGAGCCAAAGAATCCATCACAATACCGATCAAAGGTAAATACAAAGCAGCAACTCTAGCTTTACACTGAGGTTCAGAGTAACGAAGATCACAGTCATGGCATGTCATTAAGTTACGAATAATATTCACAGCTTTATTATGCAAACCTGGATTCCTAAACACAAGAAAAAATATAACCACAAAACATTACCATAATTGTGTTGTGTTAATGAATTCGTAATTTTAAATAATTTAACACATTGGAAACCATTCAATGGAGATCTCTTTCTTTTCATGGCTGAATGTTGGGAACCATTGATGAGGATCTCTATCTCTTGAATATCTCCTTATATCATCATCATCATAGGTAGTCTGTCCGTAGACAGGTCCGTGATTATTCTTGGTTAAACCTGGTTCTCCATATACTCCTATTTTCCGCTGTCCTCTTTATATCTTGATAACTCTCTTTCCCTTTCAAATCATCTATCAGCTGAAACCTTTTACTACCTCTTTCCCTTTTCCCATCTAGTTTTCCTTCTAACAGGTCTTTAATCATACTCTCTCTCCTCAGGTAATGTCCAACCCAGTTAGCCTTCCTCTTTCTGATAGTCTGTATAATCATTCGCTTCTCTCCTATTCTTTGTAGCACTTCATCGTTTTTCATCCTATCTGTCCATTTTATCTTCAGCATTCTCCTCCAAGTCCACATTTCAAAGCTTTCCAAGTATTTGATGTCATTTTTCCTTAGCGTCCATGTTTCTGCCCCATACAATGCTATACTCCATACGTAGCATTTTATCAACTTCTTGCGGATATCTTCCCTTATATTCCCTGTAAGTAGTTGTTTCTTTCTCCTGAAAGCCGCTTTTGCTTTTCCTATTCTAGTTTTGATCTCATCCGTACATTTTGCCTCTCGTGTTATGATACTCCCAAGGTATTTATATTCTGAAACTTGTTCTAATGGCTTTCCCCCAATAGTTATGTTCAGATTCTCTTCTTTACCCGATATTCGAATGACCTTGGATTTTTCTGTATTTATTTCCATACCGTATTTTCTACCAGTTATCACTAGTCTATTTATCATTTTTTGTAGCTCCTCTTCCTTTCTTGCTAGAAGTACTTGATCATCTGCGTGTTTTACTGTTCTTATAATCCTTCCTCCAATTTTGAAACCCCCTGTGCCTTCTAAAGCTTCTTGCATTAGACTTTCTCCATATATATTGAATAGGGTTGGCGATAGGCAGCAGCCTTGTCTTACTCCTCTACCGATATTTATTCCGCAGGTGTCCACATTCTCAAACCTGACCTTCACAATTTGATTCTCATATAGATTCCCAATCAGTCTCCTGTCTTTCCAGTCTACACCTATATCCTTTAATATCTTCATCAACTTTACCCAATTTACTCTATCAAAGGCCTTCTGCCAGTCTATGAAACATGCGCAGATATCTTGACTGTACTCTATTGCCCTTTCTGATATGATTCTAACTACTCCTATAGCATCACTAGTTCCTCGTCCTTTTCTGAAACCGAATTGATCTTCCCCTATTATTTCTTCTGCCTTTTTCTCCAGCCTTTTATTAAGAATCCTCGTGATGATCTTCGATGTGTGTGACAGAAGGCTTATAGTTCTGTAATCTTTACACTGCATTGCCTTTGGCTTCTTCTTTAGAGGGATCATTGTTACTTCTAGGAAATCCTGAGGCCACTCTCCCGTGTCGTAAATCTTATTAATTAATTTCGTGATCGCTTTTAGTCCTTCTGATCCTATGACTTTAAGTATCTCAGCCGGTATTCCATCGCTGCCCGTGGCTTTCCCCTTCTTTAGTTCCACTATCGCCTTTTCTACTTCGCTCTCCATAATACTTGGTCCTAAGTTGTCTTCTCCAATGTTTTCCTCATTTTCCAGTTCTATTTTTGCCGCTCCTGCCTGTTTGCTGTATAATTCCTTAATGTATTCTTCCCATACCTGTACTACATCCTTTGTTTCTGAGACTATCTTCCCATCCGTATTCATAATTCCTTTACCACAAATTCCATTAGACTTCTTATCTTCTAATTCCAGTGCCCTAGCATACATCATATCGTACCGTCCTAACTTCTCCATTTGTTCTATTTCATCACATTTTCCTTTTATCCAATTTTCTCTAGCTTTATCTGTTACCCTTCTCAACTCATTGTTTATACGCCTATAGTTGGCTCTACCTTCTTCACTGTTCACTGTTTTCCATTTTCGTCTCTCATCCATTTTCTCCAGCATTTCCTTCGTGATCCATGGTTTTCTGATTTTCTTCTCTTGTTTTCCAATCTCTTTATCCAAGGTATCCTTGATACTGGTTTTAATTTCATCCCATTCTATATCAATGGTCTTCGGTTTGTTTTCCAACTTTCTTAGGTTATCTTCCAACTTCATGCTGACTACATCCTGCCTTTCTTTCAGTTTTTCTAGGTCCCAGGTCTGTCTTTCTCTTCTCGTTTTTCTTATTTGTTTGAGCTTTGTACTCACGTCAAGTATTAGAAGGCTGTGATCTGAATCAATGTCTGCTCCTTGCAATGCCTTGGCGTTCTTTATGCTGTTCCTGAATCTTTGTTTTACAAGGATGTAATCTATTTGGCATCTCATTCTATCTCCTGGGCTTTTCCATGTGTATAACCTCCGTTTATGGTTTTTGAACCATGTATTAGTCTCTACAAGGTCATTATTAATGCAGAATTCTACGAGTTTCTCCCCTCCTCGATTTCTCTTCCCAAGTCCGTATTGCCTGACAACATTTTCTTCCTGTCCTTCTCCGACTATGCTGTTCCAATCTCCCATTATTATGCAGTTTACCTTTCCTCTTCCGTCTTCTTCGTAAATTTCATTAATTTGCTCATAGATCTCATCTATTTCTTCATCGTCATGAGCTGACGTTGGCATATATACCTGGATTATCAGCATGTCCACTGGGACTGCTTTTAGCTTTATTGCCATCAGTCTATCGTTCGTTGCTATTATCTTTGTCACGCTTTTCATCATATCTTTCCTAAGTACCAGAGCTACTCCCCTTTCCCCACTATTTCCTTCAGAATAAACTACCGTGAATTCTTCCGAGTCGAACTGTTCTTCTCCCTCCCATCTAGTTTCGCTTAGCCCTATAATGTCAACTCTATTTCTTCTCATTTCTTCTTTCAAGTTCTCTAGCTTTCCTGCCTTTCTCATAGTTCTTACGTTCCAAGTCCCTATTCGTAATTTACTTTCGACAAATGTTTTCCTCAAGGCAGTCCCCGTCCGGAGATGCGATTGGGGGACTATTTTACCTCCGGATTGTTTTACCTCGAGAGAACTCATATTGTCCAACCATATAATCTTTACTAGGGATTGTAATGTGGTAGTTTCCCTCTTGCTTTCCACATCGCAGTACTGTAGCCGTTCAAATCGTCCTGATCATGCCTACAGCTGTATTGGATATAGACCCAACCAACATCATTTGTTTTCGGCTCTATACCATACTGACAGTACTGCTGCCTACTGCCAGGCACTGATGATAGTTTTTTTTAATAAAACCTCCATTCGAGGGGTTTGAACCCCCGAACTTTGCAATAGAAAGCCGACACGCTAACCACTACACCACCAGTGTGATATATATCACCCTTTAATTGATAAATTTTAATATTAATTATCTCTCTATATAATAAAAGGAATTGTGTTTTAGTCAGATGCTTTTCTTAAGTCAGTGCGCAACTCTACCGCGCAGCTACTCCCACTCTTCCTGGGTCCAAATGACTTTGTATGAGAGTTTAATGTTGCGGAAAGAAGGGTAAAACTTTTTCTCGAATCGATATTTTGTCTCAAATCGATATTTAACTGCTACATTGTAGGATTGCCAACAATGGCAAGGCACAAGGCCATAGACTGGGGGCAGAGCCCCCCTAATATCTATTAAAATATTTGTGATAACATGTCTTTACGATATGAGAACATTCTTTTTTGAAAACTCTGTGACTGATCTACAAAGATGGTTTAAACTTTTGTCAAATATTCTTTGGGATGGAACATTATCATAATTATCATTACCTGCCTCTCTCAAATGCCATATGGTCTTCCCCTTTCTGATCTCTCCCAGTTTGGCCTAAAGAACGTTGAGAAGACATTAACTGCTGTCTCGCCACCATCCTATGGTGCATCCTATATGCTATGAATCCTGCTGATGCACTAGATTTTTCTCTATGATGTTGTGTTTGCAATCATAAAAGACAACATTCCTTTTACCAAGCCCAGGATGAGGGGATTCCTCTCGTGATATAAACAAGACACAATCCTTCATCTTAATTACAAGAGCTGAGCATGGATGTTATAAAAGTCCTTCCCCATCAGTGCTTCTAAAACATCATAAGTGAACTTAAGGACCCAATTGAAGAATTTCTGCGACGAGACTAAAGATTACTTGTCTGAGTTTTTAGAGAAAATGATTCAGAGTCAGACTGTATCACTCTACAAGACTCACTGGACTCAATATCTAGCCGGTAAGCTGCCTGAAATGTGAGATTGAATCCTTCCAAATGTGTTGCCCTAACAATCACCCTTTGCCCTAACTCAATTCTCCATACTTATCAACTAAATACTAAACACCTTTCGAGGGTAGATAATCAGGACCTCAGGTTTATCATTGATAATAAGCTCACCTTATGTACCCACTTGTCTAAAATAAAGAACAAAGCTGTCTCTTCTGGGACCTCCACATACATTTACGGACATCAAAGATCCCTTTGCCTCATGCACCTACTTCTATGGGATTGTCCTTCCCTTTATTTCTTATCATTCCATCATTTGGACCATGCCAGCTTCTTCTTACCTAGCCTCTGTAGGCAGTATCTTAAATTTCTTTATAAGATTGCAAAAAATTGTGTTCCTTCTCTTCCAAATGCCACAAAAATTGAAATTTTGTCTTTTCTCTCTCTTGAACCACTTCTTTCACTCTGTGTAAAATCAGACCTTTCATTTCTCTATAATATCCTCAATGCTAAAGTCAACTGCCCTAAACTTCTTTCTCTTTTCAGTTTCTGTATTCCATATCAGTCTACCCATCACTCCTCTCTATTGCATGTTAATAGTCCAAGACTTTCAGTAATGCAGCACTCTTTATTTTATCACCTCCCTATTCTCCTTAATTCTCTCTCCCCAAACTCAGATGCTTCCTTTCAGTCACTATGGACATTTATCTCATCCTTCAAACCTCAATCTTAGTTTACCTTAATTCGCCTTTTTTATGTTGTTTCTCCCACTTATTTATTTATTCTTATTATTTGTTATTATATATTGTATTGTTAATTTATTTTGTTATAATATTTCACTGTAAATGGCTTGCACTATATGTGGAATTATATGAATAAAAATAAAATTAATGCATTAAAGTCTTTGTGAATGTTTTGTAACTTAATGTGAAAATCAAACAATATTCTTTCATATTTAATTTTCCAAGTGTGTATCTAGCAAGACAGTAAAACTTCAAGCAAGGCAGAATAGGATGTTTTATGGATATAGAATGTGCTTTGGAGGGAGGAATATCCAATCTCCTGCTTTTGAAATGAGAAATTGTCACAGTTGGGTTGAAGTACAGCACTTAAATGGCCGTCATTTGAGGATTAGACTAGAGACGTTGGTTTGGGACAAACTTTTGGGTGTGAGTAGATGAAAAAAATCCTATCAGCTGACAAAGCATATGGCCTTGCAGACAACATGAAAAAGCAAAAGATGGAGAAACTTGTGGCCACAGAACTTAACTTCATCCAAAGTACACTGGTCAGAGTATTTACACTTTCTGTAGCCACAAAAGCTCTTTAGTCTATTATGTCCTAAATTGACATTCAAGCTGAAATATAAAAATATTTTACTAAAACATAGTGTGACCCGTAGGTTTCCAAACTGATTTTTTTCCGACTTCATAACAGGGATCTCAAACTAGCTGCCCACATAGTGCATTTATGTAGGCCACGAAGTAAGCTACTTTATACAGTGGAAATCGGTTGACATGAAATGCATGGGACCGGAAAAACATTTCGTGTTAAAAGAATTTTGTGGTAACCGATTTTCATGCTAAATGTTTTTCAAAAGACAAATTTTTCATTTTTCAAGCATAAAATTATATCGGGGATAACAGGGTCAGAAATAGGAACATTCTGTGCCCTAGCCTGCTTAAACCAGATGAGCAGTGCAGCGTCTAAATCTTCAAACTTGCTTCTCTGGAAAACAGATGTTGATTTTTCACGATTTTTAATAATTGTCGACAAAGCTGAATTTGGAATTCCGAACCCGTTGCAAATGTCTGTTTTGGATCTATCACCGGCATTTTCACTTTTAGCAGTAGTGCATTTTGCTTATGGACTTTATTGGCCATTTTCAATATGGATTATTTAATTTTAATAAAAATATAAAATTAAAACTTAAAATTATCTTGATGAATAGAAAAGATTTCGTACACTAGTTTGCTTAAAATACGGCAATGGTTTCAATCAGAAATTCACAATCAAATGAGGGTATAAGATTTCAAGAATATTATTTATAGAGATCTGGAGAGTTATGACAGGTAGGTAATGGGAGAAACCCACCTATAATAACTACAATGGCGAGTTGCCATGAGATCAGAAGTGCTTAGTTGGGAGTCGTTGCCCTACTAATGACTACGGTCAATGACAGAGAAAGGCATAGGAGGATGGGTAGGTGAGGTAGTAGGATTATCCGTACTAGTGCGTTGATGGGAAATCTAGGCGGGGTTGGGGGTTTTGGGAAAATGGCAGTTGAGAGACCATGGGAAAACCATGTTTTAACTGCCATTTCGTGTTATCCGAAGAATTTCCGTGGATTTAATTTATTAGGAACAAAAATTATTTTCGGGTTAACTGATATTTCGTGTTAACTGTTTCGCGTTAAGCGAATAAATATACACTGAAAAGCATAGGCTCTGGAATGGACCGAGCATGCATTTCGTGTTAACCGATATTTTGTGTTATCCGTTTTCGTGTTAAGTGGTTTCCACTGTACTACAATGTCTGAACTCAACATTTATTTCTAATAAAATATCTCAGGCAAATCTTTATAAATAATTTAAGAAGCTCAAGAAGTGCATTAAATCAGCAATTTCCAAATATCCGCAGTATAGTGCTCATTCCCATTTCTTAATTATTACAGGTTGAGTATCCCTAATCCGAAATGCTTGGGACCAAGATTGTTTCGGATTTTGGATTTTTCCGGATTTTGGAATACATGATATGATTGTATTGGATGGCCTTTTTTAATATTTCCTGTAGTGTCAATTGCCTCATTACCGAAGGTTTTTGTTTTGAAAGTCTTTCTTTTATCTTGTATATTGACATTATTTCTTGTTCTGTAATAAATTCACACTGCTCCAGTCCTCCAATGAGTTCATCACATTTTTTTACCATGTCATTTATAGGCATTTTTACTGCAGTTTTAACAATTTCATCTTCATCGTCACTATCTCCACGATCTCCCAGATTTAAAACCATTTCAGCTATTTCATTTCAATTTGTGGAATAACCGAGTTTCTTTTTCTTGTGGTTTGTAAGGAGCTGCTACGTCGCTTTCGTACTGCTATTCACGCAACTGTAAAGAAACTGACTGGGAGAGTTGGACATAAACTTTTTATGGATAATTTCTTCTCATTTCCTCACTTATTTGAAGATCTGAAGACACGAAAAATTTATTGTTGCGGGACTGTTAGACCCAATTGCAAAGGAATGCCAAAATGTTTTGACAGAAAGATACAGAAATTAAAAGGGGTGATACTGTATACATGTTCAAGTAAAAAAGATCCGAAGGCAAACGAAACGTACATTTACCAACAAACATGGAAATGCTGTAAAGCCAACCATTTTTCAGGACTACACTCGAAACATGCGATTTGCAAACAAGGGAGATCAAATGGCAAATAGTTATTCGATTAGTCAACGGACATGGAAGTGGACTAAAAAGGTATTTTTTCACTTATGAACGTGACAATATTGAATAGTTTCATCATTTCTAAATCACTGGGCAGCACTATGTTCATATTATCCAAAGATATTTAAAAAAACTCAGGACAGAGAAGCGAGTTAATACAATGTTACGGATTTCGGATTGGGGATACTCAACCTGTATTATTATTAACATCCTGCACTGTTGGGATACAGAATAATTTTCTTCCCACTGATAGTGCATTTCTTGGATGTCCGAAGGACCTATGCGTTGATGGCGAATCTAGTATATTTATAATGAATGGGTTAAAAACTACATCATAGGGTTGAGGCGATTTCCCTCTTGTGGAAGGGAAGAGTGAATGTCCAAATACAGCCCATAGATTTGATATGAGGCCTTAATGCCTTTTTGTGGCCTGCAAACCAATGTGAGTTTGAGACCTTACTTTATAATAACAATGGACAGTTGGTGCCACAGGAAAGCTTGTTTTCTATATTGTACAGTCAGATCCTGATTTAGCGACACCATTTGTCCATCACTGACATTGGGATCAAAGCAGGGATAGCGGTAAAACAAGGTACATGCTTATACTATGCAATCATAAGATGGAAGTTCTGTTCACAATGATTCATGGGTAGTATGCACCATATAGGGAGGTGCTAAATCAGGGTTTGCCAGTATATGTATTGTATGTGTGAAGTCAACCATATTTTATGCCTGATGGGAGCAGTGCCACTTTTCCCTAATAGGTTTTTTTGCCATTGTGGTAAAAATGGTTCCAAAAGTGTTGACCAAAAATTGAATAGTAGGAAGAGACCAACTTCCTTGAACTGATGGATTCTTCACATTGCACCATTGCAAAGTGCTCTCTCAGTAAAGCAATTATTGGCAAAATATAATACCATTTAAACAGCATATGCAGTATTCATCTGACTTCATCTCATGTTACTTCTTACTCAACAAATTCAAGAATATTTTGGGAGAATGGCAATTTGAGTCAGTGGAACAAATCAAGCAAAAACTAATGGTGATTCTGAGGAATGCTAAAAAACAACTTCTGATAATTTTTTCAGGCACAGTAACACCATTGGTAGAATTGTATGGCTAGGTAAGGAAACTATTTTGGTGGGGACTATATTATGATCTTATAATTTTATTTCTATGACTTTTTATACCATCAGTTTGGGAACCTCGTATTACAATTAAACCATCATTTTGGTTTATCATGATAAATATTTCAGAAAGATTGTTTGCATAAAAATACCTTTAATTTACAACACTACAACACTCAAGCTAAGTCAGCTAATGACAAAATTACTTACTGAAGATCTAAAACAGAAGCCAAATCACTGAGCACTAATCCAACAAGGAAATGCTGCTGGCGAAATTCAGGAGTTAATTCAGCAAAACTGGTTTTATCTCCTCCAACAAGAGTAGATATAAATGATGACTGGCTAGTAGATGATGCTATAGATGGGTTTGGGGATGCAGGAGCTGAGCTTGGAGTGAATGGAGTTCCAAAAGGCAAATTCAAAGCCACATAATGTTCATGACTACAAATTATTCGAAGGAAATCCAGCTGGAAAGTAAAATACCATTCTAAACAAAAAGCGATCTACAAGAGTACACATCTAATTCTTTTCAAGATTCTGCTGGTTGTCATAAAAAAAACACTATGGCACAAAAGTAAATCTTAAAAGTTTGTTCATAAATTTTGAATGCATGCATTCTATATTCACCCACAACCATTTAAGCCTATGGCAAATTACACAATGACTACATCTAATTATATTTTACCTTAAAGTTAATGAGGCTCACAGCATCTGGCAGAGAAGAAATTCTGGCTGATATCTGCTTATAGTACAATTTTATGAGGGTGAATACATAGCCTCTATCCATCACAGATAAAAGATCAAATAAAAAAAATGCAAGACTGGAGTTCAAATGTTGGGTAAGCTGAAAGAAAAACAAGATCATAAAAAATGTGTAATTGCAAATTAAGGAACAAATTACTTACAATACAAAACCTACACTATTGGTGTGACTGAACAAGAAAAGTGTTAAATGTTTATTTAACCTGAGAATGCATGACATCAGCATATGTACACATTTACATCGGCCAGGTGAAAAAGACCAAAAACTAAAATCTCATGGTTTCCTTCATAAAATAATGCATTTGTAATTTTTTAGAACTTTGTAGAGCAGAAAACACTAACATATACAGTAAGTCCTTATTATTCATTGACCCATCGTTTGTTTTGATAATTTGTTGTTTGAAAATAAGTTATATCACACAGTACAACCTCATTAATCCGGCAAACTTTGAACCTAGCATTTGCTGGATTTATTAAAATTCCAGATTTTTGAAACCGAATCCAGTGGAGTCCCTAATTAAGGTTTGCCTCAGGGACAATATTTTTGTACCTTAAATCAAAGAATACCTTAATAGGAGCATGGTGGTCTAAAAATGAAACAAAATGACAGTCTACTGAAAATTATCACTTTTGATATCAAAATCAGCATGCATAATCAAATTTAAAATATAAAAATACAAATGATCATAGGAATGCGCAGATTACAGTTGCAAAATCTGAAAAGAATTAATCATATATCTCTTTATATATTAAAGCTCTTAGAAAAAGCATCTAAACTTGAGGTAAAAGAGAGCAAAACTAAAGATTTTAACAGAAAAGTTTCAAAACATTTGTTCCTCCAGCTATAGAAAAGAAGAGGTCATAAAACGCAGTAAGAAAAAAATACTGTTAGAAACAGATGCCTGGGGTGTCCACAGCACCCTGTGTGAGTCACGCCAAGTTGTGTAATTGTTTTCCTGCTATCTCCTATGCTAACATATGAGGACTATGAAGGAAAGTATCTTGGAATGTGGCCTGCAGTTTCAGGGATATATCATTATGTGGCCCACACATCTCTGAGAGTTTGAGATTTCTGGCTTATGCATTATACCGTGAATTTGCAGCCACGGTCGGCTTCAGATGGTTGGCCACCTTGAGTCTAGATAAATACTGCTGCCATCTGCCCGAGTTTGTCATACATGAATCTTTATAAAACGATTTATATCTGACAGCTTGAATTTTTAAAAATTTAATCAATAAATACAAATATTTTATAAGAAAAATTTTAGTTGGTGAATGATTAAGATTTAGTTTTATTTTGTCGATTGAATCAAGATAATGAATTTATATTTTTGTCTGCAAATTCATAAACTTTTCTCGTGTCATCATCTTAGATCAATTAAACAAGAAATACAATTTCTTAATAATATTCTTTTAACGGATTTCTCTCATTGGATTACAGATGATATTAAAATATCAGGACTCGACTTCCAACCCATTATTTTATTTTTAAGGGAACCATTCCGGAACCGAAATTTTTACAACATTGTTCTGGTTGCAATTCAATTTTTCTGTTTTGGTTCTGGATCCAGGAGCCATTTTGGAACTGTTTGCTGTTCCAGAACCTGAACTTTCCCATCTCTGCCTTAGGGGTTAGGTGGAAGATGGGACTTCCTAGTCTCAATCTCACCCCAAATATAGACCATATCTAATCTAATCTATAAGGACAAAATTTTACAAGATGCAAAGATTAAGATAATATAGAAATTACTTCAAGCCACTTCAGTTAGAGATTATACACAAATGCCTACTATTTCTTTGAAAGTTTATCACACTCTACATTTGGAGAAAATAATTTCGTAAGTATTCACCTAAGAGTTAAGAATCTATTATTTACCTTTGGATCTTTATTATAGCGTGAAATTATGTCAGATGTGACAGTTGCTACAAGTGTAGTGACATCATCTGTGAATTGCTCCAAAAATCGCATTTTTCGAGGAGCATCAAGACTTTGGGTAGCTGCAAGGTGCTCCACCATACTTTTCACAATGATTTCAAAAAAGAACCTGTAAAAGAAGTGTCATGTTTACCCTCAAACGGTTAAAAATAGCACCAATGAAACATCAAAGATTTGAATATAAAAAAACTAGATGTACTAGGATAAGTCATGAATAATTGTTTGAAAATGTTCATGCCAGGAGTCGGAAACCTTTCACAAGTAGCATGCCAAATTCATGTCCATGCCAGTAATAAATTTTAAAATGCAAAATGTCTAAGAATGAAATTTAGTTTATTTAAAGTGAATAAAAGTTTATGATGAGATCCTTGTCCTTGCATTATCTTGCTAAGTTTTCTGATTTCGGGCACATAATTGGATACTTTAAGCTACACACAGGCTTCTGAGAGATCAACTGTTAGTTGGTAGGGCTTGATTGCATGTAAATAGTTTACAAACTGCAACAAAACCTTTCCAAAACTTAGCCATTGGACGTTGCTGTGAAGTGTAATGTTGTTGTAAGCACTGTCCATTTCTTCTAACAATGCTTAAAATTGTTTAAGTCAAAGCCGATCAAGACACAAGGACAATTCTCTAAATATGTCTAATGATACTATGATTTCAATTTTTCCAAATTTATAGTTTTTAAGAGACAAAGAATATGCCAGTTGAAAACTCATCCGAAGATGATTAAATTAATGAAAACTAATTCCAGTTAAAATATATTCAAAGTAATTTAACAACCTATTACATACATATACATGATTAGCTTTCAAAAGCTAATTATAATTATAATCATAATTTCCATCAAAAATTTTCATTAAACTTAATAAAGAATGTTTTACCATGCATTAGTCAAGGCTAATTCCCTGGCAGTGCCACTGGATACCACCCATTGGAGTGCCAATTCTTCATGAACAATTTTTCTTGGCTGCACCTTGGATATCAGGTACATGAAATTTTCATGATTTGGACCTAAATATATCAATAGAATCATGGTAAAAAGAAAGACTCATAATTTAAACTAACCTAAGAAAAAACAATGCACATTAAATAATTTTTTACTTATCAATTTGCACCCGAAGAGTCGACTCTGACCGTAAACAAACAAGGACTTAGCGAGAAGAACCAAGCACTAAATACGTATTTGGTGAGCCAAGCTCTCATCATCAGTAGCTCTGGAAGAAGGGTGTGGTCTGTTGGGTTGTGTGAGAGAGCTTGGCTCTCAAAATACGTATTTAGCGCTTGGTTCTTCTCACTAAATCCTTGTTTGATTATGGTCGGAGTCGACTCTTCAGGTCATAGTTTCACTTGCCGTAGTCTCCTCTGTTATTTATATCAATTTGCAAATAATCCATCACAAAAATGATGTTTATAGAAAAATATACTGTATATACTCATATATAAGTCGATCTCATGCATAGGTCGACTCCTGACTTTTTCATAAATTTTTTTGTTTTTTCTACATCTTGCGTATAATTCGACTCCAGATTTTCAGGTGTAGTAGAACAAATTATTTTGTATTCAATATGTGTTTATCCATTAAGTTCCACATTAAGTTTCCTTTAGTCTGATACAACTATGTTGTGTCAATGTAGCAGCAAAGCAGTCCAATGTCTTTCAAAGCGCCACTGAAAAACATCAAAAGTGGCTACATTGTAATAGATCGAATGGCTCGAGATACACTTCGTATTTTGTCCCAATGCTCATTCAGAAGCTATCTTTGTAAGGGTACATTCATAGTGGAGTGATGAGTGAAGAGTCCAGCAGCGAGTTGAGAAGAGCTGCGACTTCATAACAATGTTAACAAATCTGAGCGTTCATAGTGGAGAATCGACTAGCGCTGCTCACTTAATGTTATAAGTGAGTCAAGCGGCGATATCGAGCCAGTTTGTTTTCTCTGCTTGACTCGACACTCTCCCTCATTTTTGGATTTTTTTACCAATGTATTTTAATATCATTGTAATGGATCAGGCATGCACCCAGGGCTTTAAAATATGTTATTATTTTTCTGTACTTATTTGCACAAAGCTGATTTTTTCAAAAATTAAATTTTCGGAGCCCTATGGTTAATTACAATAAAAAATGACAAAGGAGAAACCTTATAATTTTTTCAGTGCCTTTCTAAAACATTTCTCTCCTTTTAGTCTTGTAAAAATTTTGGATTTATTTTTGTAGTATTTCATGTAATATTAGATTTTTTATTGCTGGGGTCATTCATGCACATACCCAGAAATTTACTTTGGGGAGGGAGAGGGTGGGAGGGTCTGAGGCCAAAAACCAAGTTTCAGCAATTGATTAAATAAGAGTCCTATTCAAATTTGGGCCTGAAATTTTCCTCTTCACGTCCCCTAAAGGCTGGTACCTTGAAAGTCTTTATAGTGGATTGCGAAGCAGCGCTCTACGTGGTACCTATCTCGACCAAACATCTCACCGCCCAGATGATTTTGACTTTGATCATCTCATTGCATGGTGGTTCTACTCCCCAACCCCCAGTCTTGTGCCATTCCCTCCCCTCGATATGTGCCTTGATCAATTTCTTCAAGAGGAACAATTTAGTAGTTCAGAAAGCGGACAAAGGGAACTGTGTGGTGATTTTAGACAAAGTGTCTTACATGGATAAGTGTTTAGATTTCATCACCAACAACCATATTTCTCTTCTCAAAAAAGATAACACCCCTTGTTTCCAATCAGCCATCAAAAAAGCTCTTTCTTGTCACCTTGCTCCTCAATGCCAAGGAAAAGATTCAGGTCATCATCATGAATCCCCTCCTCCCAAGACTTGATGGTTTACCGAAACAATTGCCAGATCAGACCTGTTGTTTCTAGTGTTTCAGCTTCAGCTCATAAACTTTCCCATAAACTCAATACCCTTTTCCATCATTTCTCCTTCTTCTCGGCGAAATACGCTATCAAAAATTCTGTTGAGCTTGTGAAAGTGTTACAATTAAATTCTTACCCTAACAACACCAAACTTGTCTCCTTTGATGTCTGTAATCTCTTCACTTCTATCCCTACCGGTGAGGCCCTAAGTCTCGCTAAGGATATTTTAATCAATAGAGGGATTGATTCTTGCACCATTGCTGAATTATTTAACTTATTGAAAGTTTGCACAAATCAAAATTATTTTTTATTCGATGGCAAAGATTTTAGACAAACCGAAGACCTTGCTATGGGGTCCCCCCTCTCACCTCTCTTAGCGAACATATTTATGAATCACTTGGAAGAAAGTCATTTTAGTTCTGACTTTGCATTGCTTAACAATGTACAAGGCTGGTACAGATATGTAGACAACATTTTGTGTCTCTGGTCAGGAACGGATCGCCAATTAACTTAATTTTTATCTCATCTTAATACTCTTCACAATGTCATCAAGTTTACAATTGAAACAGAAATTAATGGTTCCCTCAGCTTTTTGGATTTATCTTTGTCCTTTCATCAAAATAAGTTAGTTTTCTCTATTTTCCGTAAACCTACGTATACTGACCACGTCATTCCCAACCACTTGTCACACCATTTTTCCCATAAGCTCGCAGCTTTTCCTTCTATGCTCCATCGCCTCCTTCACATCCCTCTTTCCATAGCTAATTTCGATAAAGAGCTCAATATTATAAAACAGATTGCATTTAACAATGGCTACAATAGCCAGATAATAGATCGCCTCTTGTCAAATAAACTAAAGCAATTAACTTCACAGAAAATTATTTCCTCTCCCAATATTCCTTGCAATTCTAAGCACTGGCATAGACACCTCTTCATAGGCCCCCTCTCCTACAAACCTTCTAACCTTTTCCCTAAAGACATCAAACCTGCCTTCTTTTCCCCTATAACTTATGCTAAACTTTTCCTAAATACTCAAGATTCTATATGTAATTTATTCAAAAGTGGTGTTTAGAAATTATCTTGCGACTTAACGACATTTACAAATTTAGGAACATGCTCTGAACTTAAGGCATCACTCCACACTTACGACACTCAGTCTGCCAGCCTGGCCGAAACAGTTTGGCACCTCAAGATCGATTCAGGCTATAATGTATACAGCAAGTAACAACACACCACGTAAAATATTATACATTGTAATTTAAAATGATTTCACATGAGAACTAGTCAAGTCATTGTCTCCTTAAATCCCTTCTACATGAGTTATTAGATTTTGGATGACGAAAGACATTCCAAGTGATTCCGAGTGTAATTAAAACCAGAGGTAGAAGGGAAGGAAGTAGTATCGGTAAAACATATTTTAAGCATGTAAGTTAATTTATATTTCAGCAGCTTTAGGGTTTAATCTCTGAAAAAACGGTGATTACGTAATGGTAAAATGGTGATTACAAGATTGTTATTTTTTGAGTGGCATTTCTTGACTTACGAGTCATTTAGTACAACAAATAAATACACAAATGTTATTAAGTATAATTTTTTAGATCAAATTGTTCTGCTATGGGTAAGTGCCACATTTCTCGCCGAGATGAATGGTTGATAGCACATACAAAAAACAGACTGGAAGCTGTGAGAACACCTTATTTCTGGTGCAATGCATTTAAAAGGAAGTTAACTTATTTAAAAAAATCCTTTAATAGAAACCTCTTGTTGGGACATTGTATGTTTGCCTTTGTTTGTTTTGTTGACGGGTGGTGGCATCCTGGCGGGCGCTGTGTGGTTGAACAATGAAGTGTGGCAACGTTGCCTTTGGATGGTATACGGAAGTGGAGACGTGAACACGGTGAGGAGAGGACGTGTCTGCCCACTCGGGAGTAGAGAGATAAAAACAGTGACGCTGGACGTGCCTGCCCGGCTCGGGTGTTTGTAATAGAACACAGATTCGGTGATTGTACCACCCTTGGTAAAATAAAAGACGATTTATACAGTCCACAAGTCTAATAATTGAGCGATCGGAACACCTCTAGTATGAAGTAGATTAAAAAATGAGAAAGCCATTGATGATTGAGTATGTTTAAAGGCTGGGACAGTGTAGCTAGGTTCTCCTTCACCCGGGAACAAGTCACAGAGATGCGACCCCCTCCCTTTGCTCCCTGTACAATTTTCCAGACAAATGTAATCTGGGGAATGTAATGGAAACCCGCATACTATACTAGCATTTTAATTCGGCATATATTTTAATATTATTATTATTAAAAAAGTGTGCTGGTTAAGTAAATGAATAAATAGATCTACTCTTTATAAACTTAGCTCTTTTAACAATGATGTTATTGTTAGTCTTACTGTAACAAATGAGCGAGTTTAAAAGTAAAATTAGTTTACCTATTTTTCCTTTTCCCTCAATTTACACTTTTTTCCCAGGTCCCTAGGAAAGTGTAAATAAGGAGTTTTACTGTATTATTTGAAAGAAAGCCACCCTCTGAATAAAACTAAACTCTCATAAATACATATATTAGTATGTAAATGGTATTAAGTAATTTTTGAAGCATTTCTAAAAATGGACCATTATAAGTCTTTATTTATCTAATCTGTCATCTTTCTTTGGATGGTGGTTATCAAAAACAGCGAACATGCTCAGAAGAATGAGTATCAATCTCTAGAAATTATCTGTCGAAAATATGAAGGATTATTTGAGCAGTTTTTCTTGAATGGAAAGGTACTTGTTTCTTACCATCAATAGTGCCACAACAATAAAAACCAAAATCACTTTATAATTAGTATCAACACATTTCTGTAACCTGGAATACATGGTTGGGGGATTGGCATCAGCTATAAAACTTCTAGGTTTCTTCTTCAACTTTTGAGGAAATTTCTTCACTCACAAAGAGCTCAAAATATGAGTTCTGAGGATTCAGAGGTATAATTTTATGCAGACATACATAGATTCTGCAGCAAACACACATGCACATTCTTTTACATAGCATGTTCTGACTATAAAAATTCGGGTTCGAAAACCTTTCTCTTTTGGAGTGGAATGTCACTTCCACTTGGAGATAAATCACTTATATTCATTTTCACTTTCACCAGAGCAAAAGCTTCTATCTAATTCTATTTTCACGAAAACTCTTAAAATTTCTTAATCACACGTTATTTTTACAAACACCAGCTATTTTGCAAGCAACTGGTGGATAGCACGAAAACAGATGATAAATGGATTTTTTTATGCTGCCAACAAGGGCATAATAATGTAGTTCATATTTTCATCAATAGATGGTAGGATCACTGAGATTAGCTTATAGGCAGATCAAATATATTTCATCACAGCAATGACAGCCCAAATTCCAAATCAAGTATATTCAATTGCAGCAAGGCAGGACTTATTAGGCCATTGTTTCTTAACCGATAGGACACATTTTAATGGTGAGACATACTTTTTCTCAACAAAATGACTGCAATATTTAAGGTCCTTAATAATTTCTGTTAATGCTTTTGATGTTCAAACCCACTTCTGGAAAAGATGGGGTTTAATCTTTATCATGGTGGGACCTGAGTTTTTTTGACAAAATGGTTGGTGGGAAGTGAAGGTGAAGAACCGCTGCCTATGCCAATATCAAGTATACTTGATTACAGCAGTGAAAAGGTCAAAGGTTATCTATGCATTTACAGTCTGTTTAGCGAATTGTGGACAAATAAATATATTTTTAATAGTTCAAATAGATAAGAAGCAGTAATTCCTTAGTATTCATTTAAAATCAAAATGAAGGGTAGTAATCAAGGGTGATATATTTCTGACAGTTCAGACAGTTTAAATCTGAATAATTTGAAGATATTACTTTTTAATACCTTCAAATTCAAACTAACAAATTATTGATGGAATAAGCGATCTTAAGATTCAATGCAGATAGGCATAGGATGAAAAACCCGAGTTTGATTCCCAGTCATAGCAAATTTTTTTTCTCATTTCAAAAATATTCATGACAAAGTAATACAGAACTGAAATTAATTATAGTGTGTGAAAGGCTAGATTTAGACAGTAAACATTCAACTATAAAGACTCATACCAGTTCTCATACTAGATGTGCGATCTAATCCTTTTGAAATTGATGATACTTCTTCATCAGGTTCTCCTGTAGCATGAATGTCAGGGTTACTGTTACTCCTAAAAATTTAAAAGCAGTAAATAAAATGAGACATCAATGTCATCTAAAGCTTAAACAATAAATTGGAATCAAATTTGCTCATATTTTTATAAACTGGATTAAGATTTTTTTTAGTGATTTGACGAAATAAATGCAGCATGAATGTGAAAACATCATTCAATAATTATTTTTTAAATGGATAGAGAATATATAACACTAGCAGTTTTGACTTAACACTGTAACCAACATGTGTTCCTACATCAAATATCATCTAGAAAGATAGACTAAGCTGGTGCATCACTCGACACAATAATATTGATGTACCGTATTTACTCATGTACCCCGCGCACCTGTGTACCCCATGCGTTGGTCCAGAGGGAAAACATTAATTTAAGCAGGAATAAGTTTAAAAAAATAAAATCAGGCTCTTCAACGGTTCCTGCTCCCTGAAACAAGTTTTGCCCAAATTAAGTATCTTGACTTCAAAATTAGATTCAAAAAGAAAATTCACCAATCCGCGATAGATTCCGAGTTGAGAATTGTCTCTCTCCTCCCTACTAGGTGACATAATTTATTGGGCGATCTCTTTATGCCGGTACTAGCAGACATCTCCTCATCTTTGATAGTCTTCTTTTCTGTTAACCTCTTAATAGTTTTTAATGTAATATTACTTAACTTCGTCCACAATTTACCCTGCTTTGAGGTAATATCAAAGATAACTTTGGCATATCTTTAGTAAAATTACGCACCGATGCGAAGCTTCATGTATTGCTTATTTTTGACGTAATATGGCACTTAGCATCGATAGCCTGTACAGTAAGGTCCTCTTTTCGTACCAGCAGCAGACCGTGCACCGGCGATGGACTGGCAGTGTACCAGCCACGGCGGTTGAGAAACACTGACCTAAACGTTTGTTGGTTGCATAGATATGCGTATACTTTGTAGAATTCAAGGTCTTCTGTGTATATAGACGTAGATGCAATCATATTGCAGAAAATTTACTATTGATAAAATTTATATTACTTGGTGAGAAAATCCCATGTAAGATGCACACCCCCTTTTTTTCGCCGGCGTTCCGGATAAAAAGGTGCACAGGGTACATGAGTAAATATGGTATCAGCATAGCTAAAAGTTAGCTGCAGCTGCAACATAAATGAGCTCTTATGCTAAATCAATAATGAGGAATAAGCAAAATATTGAGCAATCTTTACCTGACAGGTTTCCTTGAGTGTTGGACAGATATAGGACGTGGTATATAGCCAGGACTCTGAGGAGGAGACATTCCTGGTAAGGCATGTCCTTCTACAGGATAAGGAAGTGTACACTGGTAATTAATGTATGTGGTTAGCAAAGAGTGCCGTCCATGTTGATCTTTGTGGCCTTCTTGTAATAACTGAAATTGAACATATCTTAAACAATTGCAGAGAAGCATCAATTAATGCAGTATACAGACAAAAAGTAACTAGCAAATAAGAAAAATCAATAGAAGCAGGATTCTATCTAGAATTAAACAATATGAATTACGATGAATACTTACTGAAATATTTTGAACCAGCATTGCAATAGCTTCTAAAGTGGTTTGTCCAATATTCATTAGTTGTCCTCCAATGCTTGGAGGTTTAACCATTAAATAAATCAGCTTGTCAAATATAAGAGGAAGAAATTTTACTAATGGCTCCAGCTTTGCGTGATTAAGATCTAAGATACTAAAAAGCAAAATATAAATAATCAAAACACTGAATCAAGGACAAAAGCAAATATTATCAATAGTTATTATATTAAATGTACCTATTTTTTAGTTCATTTTCAATATTAGTTTCTCCAATTCTTTGTGGTATATTGCCTTCTTCAATTGCGGAACAGAGGTTCAGAAATTTATCTAAATATCGATCCTGAAAAAGAACACTATAGCATGAGCAGAATGCATTTAAGAACATTAAGAATATACTTCATTTCATTTACACTCTGGAAGATTATGAAGTCAGAAGAGCCAAAATGATTATTTAATGAATGAATTGAGAAAATGCTACATCAAAATTGCTAAGCATTCAAATGAACAGCTGCTGAGAAGCACAGTAGATTGAACTGATATAAGCAACTAAGGGGTTAATATCAGGGATGGAAATGAAGGGGTACATAAAGGTAGACAATGTGGAATTCCTGCAAGCCACAGTAAACAATTATATGATCACATATCTCCTAAGACAGAGGTGCCCAACCTACAGCCTGCAGGCCAGATGGCATAACCTTTATTTTCCATAATCCATATTTGCATATCAACCCAGAATCCATGAATCGCTGATTTCAGAGGAAAAGTAATAGAATCTCTTGACATGAACTCTACATGAATAGTAACAGGCAAAACAAAATCCAATATCTTGACAAATAAAGAGCTTCCATTTCAATAGTAAACTATCCACAGCTGCTGATGCCCACTGTTTCCCTTGGTAATAATTTTAGTTCACCCATCTCATTCAAAATCAATTTTAGTATTTTCCAAGTGACAGCATTTATCAATGAAATGCTAAGCACAGTCAGTTACATTGCAAACTTTTATATCTGTGGTACCAGTTGTTTCTCAGTGTTCACCTGTAGATTTGTTTTTCAACAGTTTTTGTAATTGTGGTATTTTGTGTGGTCATACCCTTCTTTCATTGAATCAACATTTAGGTCCAACGAATTTTCAAGGTAATACCATTACCACATCATTCTGTGAATTATTTTTGAGTTGTAATCCATTTCTGAGAGGCAGAGAATAGAAAGGTGAGAGGAGAGGTAAGCTGTCATTCTTACAGCTAACACTACTAACCTGTGAAAAAGGGAGAAGGGGGTAGGTGGCAAGAGGGGAAGACTTAAGCTGGCGAGAAATGTAGCCAGGGTGTGCTTTTGACCATGTTGAGATATCGATGGAGGCAGAAGGTGAGTCATACTATGTAAATATTGGTTAATCCCTGTTCCAATTTGCTAATGACATTGTAAAACAAGGATTTCTTTTATGAAGAAGTAATAAAAAAATTCTGTGATCAAGAAAGATGAAATGAATTGATATGCAATTAACTTTTATGATTGTATTTTCTAAGTCTTAATAAGTTTGTGTATAAGTTATATTTTCAAATTATCCCTATCCCTCGCTTTGTGTGGTACATGTGCTCTTGAAAAAGATGATTTAAAGTAAAACTGTGTACAATGTACTAACCCTTTGAGTGCCATGCCGATTTTTGTGGGTCTGCCCAAAAGTGCTATGGCTATATTAGCAATTTTGCATCAATCTCTAAGAATAATCACATACACGCTATTTATTCATATTTTCGTGAAATTCTTTCAGTAATTGCAGAAATGATATATAAAACATTACATTATATAAAACTATATACTCATAACATATTTATTTATAAAATTAAAAAAGATTTTGCTATGATTTTACATTTGAAAAAAATTAAAAAAATCGGAAATATCTTCTAAAATCTCAAAAGTTTCCTTCTCTAAATAACATTCGTAGTCAATTAATGAGTTTATACAAAAAAGCAATTCATCATTCTCATTTCTAACTGAAATTATCATTTCCTATAGAAGCCATTTTGAAAGAATAAAGGTAATATTTTGCGAAATTGAAAAAATCATAACTCAACAAATAATCAACTAAAACCAAAAAGAGTAGAAGATACATGAACTACATAGTCTCCTCTTTTGATTGATACCATCATCTTTTTCCATCTGTCATCTCATGTGGAACTATTATAAGTTTACGCTTACTCAGCATGGTTGACGATTTATAGTTGTTGGCACTTCGCACTTAGGAAGCAAACAATGATATATCGTCGTGTTAAGCAAAATCAAGCAGGAGCTGCATGAACGTTTTGCATCACTTGCCAACATAACAAAAGATTGAAGAACATAAGCCTTTTTTAGATATTAATTACAATGAGAAGGAATCTGAAGACGATCCTCCCTAACCTTGTTCCACCCACTAATTAGACATTTCCCCCTCCTGCTTCTTGCCATGCCCCTGCTCCATCATATTTGCCAGTTACATAATTTAGTAATTTTGGAATTTATATTATAATTTTTTAAAATATGTAATAGTTATTTGCCAACTAAATCTTATTTGACAGAATTGCAGCATATTAGATTTTATTTTACTAGGAGTTAATGAGGGGATAAATCTCCCTGAAACTTAAATAGCTAGTAAATGAACCTTGATCTTAGCATGTTTTTATATCATAATTAGGAGACAGCTGGACAAGTCTCAGCCTGAAATCATTCAGAGATGAGGAAAGGTTAGGACTGCCAACATGTTGGTTTAGAGCAAAGATCTTCAACCTTTTTTGATTCACCACCCAGTTTTATTATATTTTGTTATCTGAATAAGTTCACTGGCCACTTTCTATATCAACTTAACAATACAAGCACCCCCAAAAACCATAAAACATCAACTGGTGAGTGTTATTGCCCACGTTGAAGACCACTGGTTTAGATAAAAAATTATGTTGGAAGGAATGTCAGCAGGAGAATTAATCAAGAAATAAATAATGTTAATTCAATAGAAAACAAAACAATTTCATTTAATATAAAAGCAATTTATAGGCATACCTGAATGTGGACCGAGGAAGTAGCTTCTAGTGTGACAGAAAATATTCCTTTATGATTGTCCACCCATTTTGTGCCAGGAAGCATTACATCAGGAGGAATGTAAGAATAATTAGGTGGAGGATGCTCCATCATGACAGGCAAACAATACTCTCCAGTTTGAAGACAACCATCCTTAAATACAGGAAGCCACTAAAGGGAATTGACATTTGAATAAGTTTACACACAGCCAAGGTAAATAGTCAAATAAAATTACTATTAGGTATTTGCATATTACAGATACAACCCTATGACTGCACAAAAGTTAATTCATCTAATTAAATGCAGAGAGTAAAGAGGAATATTTATGTATCAAACTTAAAATAGGAATTACTAAAAGACTATGTTAAATGAATTCCTTACAAATACTAAAACCTACATCATAAGACTTAAGTAGAAAATAAAACAAATTTTCAATGAAGGATCCATGAGAATATTTTGGGTAAGTGACCTGTTTTTGATGGAACATGTCATCCTCAGGCTCAGAAAAGAGACGAGTAAAAACAAAAATAATTCGGTTGTAGGGTTACTGAAGGAGATAGGAGGCAGGAGAAGCATATTTTGGGGAGAAACAGAGGGAAGGTGAGATGTTGTTGCATGAAATGATGGATAGAGAGAGGAGGATGTGAGCAGAAACGAGAGTGGAAGGGATGGCAGTTGCAGAATGAGGGTTAAAAGATTGTGTGGTAACAATTAAATTGCAGCAAAATTAAGAGAGACTGGCGTGAGAGTGAGTTTTAAAGGGATGGTCATTTAAAACAAGATATTGCTTATTTTTCAGTTGACAAAATTTTTAAACTGTTCAAGTGCACTTAGTTTAAAACCTTTAACCCCTTACACGAGGGAATAATTTTCCTTAACTTTCAGTTGGTGGAGAATTATTTTTTTCCTTCAAAAATTTAAAACTATCGTTTTATTATTCCAA
The DNA here is from genome assembly GCA_028673005.1 of Tanypteryx hageni. NCBI lineage: Eukaryota > Metazoa > Arthropoda > Insecta > Odonata > Petaluridae > Tanypteryx > Tanypteryx hageni. The sequence continues at coordinate 61,770 of CM054120.1, read as the reverse complement.
TGTTCTATGTATGCTATTCCATGAAGTTTTTAATGAAAATAGTAAATATTTCAAGAAATTATGCAATGCTAAAATTTATAATTTTTACATGTATTTTCTACTTCAACTACCATTTGATTACCAGTATTTTTAGTGTTTTTTGTTAATGCTGAAAAGCACTATTATCTTCGTGATGTCCGTCTGTCCATACCCATATATCAGGAAAGGTTTCAACCAAATTTGGTGCATAGAATTTTCAGATAAATACATGACCAAAATGACATATTTCGAATCGACTCAGCAGGGGTGCCAAAATTGTAACATTAAACTTTTCAATAATTATAAATTTGGATGGAATTGGCTGAACTGATTTCAACAAAATTTTGTGTAAAGGAGGTGTGCAACATAAAAAAACAAAATTAAGATGTTTAGCATAGACATCAAAACCAGAGCTGCCACAATACAAGTAATAAAAAAATTTCTTTTTTACAAGCTTTTGTGTTAAATTGTCCACATCAATTTTAACCAAATTTAATATTTATAATGTACATATACATGCAAAACCATATTAGCATATTTAGACTGAATCAGCCAAGGGGTGCCACAATTACAATTTAAACTCTTTCAGTAATTAAGAATATGGAAGGAATTGGCTGAGTGGATATCAATAAAATTTTGTATATTACATTTGTACAACATACCACAATAAAATCAAGATGTATAAATCGGAGCTAACAAGCAGGGCTACCACATTAAAAATAAAATAATAATTCTTTTATGCATATTTCTAGAGAACTGTCCTCATGGATTTTAACCAAGTATGATATATACAATCTTCATATCATTATATATCGACGACTCTTACAGAGGAGGAGGATATAACATACATATAACAGGAGGATACTAATGTTTAGGCACTTCCAGATGTGCTGGAGATTCGACATTTTTTTCTTAGGTAGGATTTTGTGCAAAACCGACTAGAAAAAACGAAAATCTTGAAAAAGTGCAACAATGCGGCCGATAAAAATTCGCAATTGTTTAAACAAATTTTCAAGGTTTATGTATTTCCGAATGTGCCACGGAGTTGAAATTTTTTTAATAAGTAGAATTCCTTAAAAAACGAAATAGGGATTATACAAATTTTGATATTTTAATTTGTTTGGCAGTTAAAAATTCTTAAAGTTTAAACAAATAGATAACTATGTAGGTACTACGGTATGAGCTAGGAAGCTGAAATTTTCAAATTATTTACAGAGTAGTAAATTTGCACAAATAAACATTTCAATTTTACCATATATGAATTGCGGCGGCCGTTAAAAATTATTTAAATTTTAACAATTAGAAAAATATTATTTTACTTCTAGAAGTGCTACAACTTAAAAATTTGGCTAAAATGTGTAGCATTAGTACCCCATAATGGAGAAAGTGTAAAATTTTTAAAATTGCAACATTTGGGGATTGTTTTAAAATATTATTTTTACATGTGGGAAAAACGAAAATCGCTGCGGAGGTGAAATATTTAGAATTAAAAATATATGTGTAATGATGAAAGATGAATAATGAATGTTTTTTTATGTTGATATGAAATGCTTGCAGTATGCAAGCACCAACTATTAGTAAATACATAACCAAAACAGCATATTTCAACCATGTTGACTAGACAGGGATACCACAATATCAAGGGTAGAATTTTTCTGTAACTACAAACTTCGAAGGTATTGGCTGAACTAATTTTAAGGAAATTTCATTTGTGGGGTGAGTATAGAATGGCAAAACGAAATCAATGTTTAGAACAGATTTTAAAAAAGGGCTACCACAATATAAGGAAAAAATAATTTTTTGATTTCAAAGCAAATGCATTAGTGATTATACAACGGCGAATTTCACAAAAAGCCCTTCTGTACCAGGGGAAACCCATGTGCATCCCTACTTGTTTCAGTAAGACATAATATAGTATACATAAATTATTTTCGTATTTCCTCAATTTCCACCAAAATGAAAATATTTAAAAAATTACTTCACCACTTTGGGGCCGTCCATAAATGACGTCATGCAATTTTGACCCCCCTTGCCATATTTCGTTACAAAAATTCAGACTCCCCCATATATGATGTCACAAAGCTTTGACACCCCTCCCCAAATACTAATTTTCAAAATATATAATTGGTTTGAAATCACTTTCTATTTATAAAAACCAAACAATATAACATTGCATTCTGAATTACTTAATACTTTCGGTCAAGAGGTAGCCTCGTAAATATCTTGGAATGGGCTTGTTTGTACAATGATGTCAGATAAGTGTTTCTCTCTCTCACTCTAATTAAATTGTTCTAAAGAAATGCTAAACTATATAGTCCAGACCCGAAGACCCTTCCTCCTCCATTTTCGTATAGCACTCAAGTGTTGACGCATAATGAAAAATATTCATCTCAAGAGTAAGAGATGTCACAGAGCAGATAAACAGTCCCTACATCTCCTTCCACTACACAGTTCATCTCAGTATTGGATAAGGGTTTTTAGAAGCCAGAATTTGCATAACTACATGAAAATTCAACCACAAAATTTAACATATAATAAAGGTAAAAGGAAAGACAATAAAAATTGCAGAATTAAGCAAAATAGGAAGATCCAAGGTTGTTGTTTTGAAAACTTTTTCAGATTTAAGAAAATGTATTGCATCAAAAATATAAAGAAATCTAGCTATCTCTGTGGCATACTCAGTACACAGGACTACCGCATACAAAGTTTTCATCCAGTGTACTGGGTACTCAGGATGAAGTTTGGAGGATTAAGAATGCAACTAACTAACAATAAGACTATAACCAAAGTAAAATTATGCTAAAAATATAGCACCTAACAAAGCTGGTTTTTGGGTTCCTCTGTCTTGCTCTCAAAAGCAGTTTTTAAGCCTCAAAAAATACCCTGAAGGAATGAGATGCAGAAAATAAAAAAAATTTACCCTTGATCTCCCAACCTGTGAAGAAAGGGGCTTCATTGGAAGTAAATACAGACCCAAATTCGTTTGCAAATCCTCAACAAGGAGAGTTTATGACATTTAAATGAAGAGACGAGAGGTTTGCACCGAGATGTTTCTAAGGGAGATGGTCAATAGGTAATTATTCGACAGGACAAGTGCCGAATATTTTTCCCAAGGGAGAAGGACCCAGTGTTTGACACAATGAAACGGTCTCATATGAGAGTTTAAAGCAAGTGATTGTTGATGTGTTATGGCCTTCAACATACTCCACTATGGAAGGAGTGCCCTCAATGAGTGACATAAAGGTAATATTATGCTCCTCGTTAAGAGCAGGCTTAAAGCCGGTGTGGCAGGCAACATGAACTCCAGGCAAGCCAGACTCTAGAGTACACCTTACCTAGGCACCACATAGTGCCCGCAGTAGCACATACTCTACAGTACATCTGGCTTGCCTGGAGTTCACGTTGCCTGCCACACCTGTAGGAGGTAGGGTGGACTATACTGGCATCTTGTACTCTCGAGTCCATGGTGCCTGTAGGCACAGTGGATTCTAGAGTATAAGATGCCATTAGACTCCACCCTGCCTTCTACACTGGCACCAGGTTTCTCTCCTCCATTGCAAACCAGCTATTCATTGCATTACCTCTTACGTTTAGATGCCCACTGCACATAGGCAAGAGTGATTAGCACAGACTAAATGGTTAGAAAACTGGGTATCAACATCATTTCCATTATAATTAAATCCACCAGTAGATTGCTCTACCTGACGCAGATACTGCAATCCCTCCATATTTGCAGTTATGTGCATTTGCACAGAATTTAATATACCAAGTTTCAATTTTTTGACCTACCTATTTCTTCTGTCTGTCCCTTATTACTCTAATTAAGGTCCTCTCTGCTCCTAATCTATTCAAAACTTCCTCATTCGTTTTTCTCTCTGTCCAACTAATTTTCTCTAGTCTATGCTACACTCACATCTCAAACACCTCTTATCTGCTCACATCTTCTCTACTCATTGTCCATGTTTCACATCCATATAATACTACTCCAAATCAAGGTTCCTACCAACCTCTTTTTAATATCTTTATTCAGACTGCCAGTAAACTCTTGTTGTCTCATAAAGACCTCCTTTGCTCTTGATATCCTTATCCTGATCTCTTTCATACTTCTTCCATCCTGTGACAGAATACTACCTAAATAAGTAATAAATTCCACCTGTTCCAACCTTTCCCCATCTACTGTAACATTGACCTGGGTATCCCCACTCTTGGAATATCTAATGACTGTCATTTTCCTCTTATTAATTTTCATTCCAAATGCCTTTGCCTTATCATTTAAGGAGCTAACTAACATCTGAAAGCCTCTTCTAGAATTACTCACCAATGCTTTGTTATCTGCATATCTAACTGATTTAACAGGGCTTCCTCCCATTTTTGTCCATTTCTACATCTTCCCGTCTCCCATATCATTTCTTTGACAAAAACATTAAACAATGCTGGTGAGAGTAGGCAGCCCTGTCTCATGGCTCTTCCTAGCATTGCCCAACCACCGACAATCAGCAATCACCTATATTTCACTTTTTGGGAATAAAGCAAACCTCAAGAAAATGTACTAAAAAAATTCTTAGTTTGTTGTTACCCTCATTGCAAACAAAATTTTATAATCTGCTGTGGAGAGTAGGGATACTTGACAAAAACTCATCCATTCATTTTTCAAACAGATATCTTTCAAAGACATATGATAAATGACTCTGATACAGTCTTTGTGAAAGAAATATCAATATTTTTTCTTATGCTAGCTTCTTAAGATTTAAAAATCATTAGAAAAGTTTATGACAATACAGAAATCTAACAGCTGAATGCAATCAATAGTATTTGTACATACAGTATCAAATGTCCAGTTAAGAGTCATCAGCAAAACATTCCTTACTCAACTTTGTATCACTATAGCAGTTGTCTCTAACCAATTTAACCCTTTTACTGCTAGCCAATTTCGAGAGGTATGTTTGGAAAATGCGACGCCATTTTTAGCGAAAATGCAGTTTTTAAGTAAAAAAATTCTAGTGATTTTAATTTAAATTTCCCAAACGTAACTTTTTTAAAATCATTCCTAATATTTCTTAGAAGGTGAAATAAAAATATTTTGGGTTGATTCCAGGTTTAGTAAAAGAAATAAAAATTACATTTGTTGACATTTTAAATAAAAAAAACCTTTATTTAAACAATATTTTACACACACAATAAGCACGTTTGATTATGTTGTTTATATTCGTTAGAACAATTAATTTTCTAGCTGGAACTATATTTTTGAATTAATAGCTACATTTATTGAGGCTTTATTTGTTATTTTTATAAATCGCTGTACGTAACTCTTCCCCCGCTTAGCCCGTACACGTATGTTCCGGGAAGCATATACCATGAAGGCCTTTCTCACACTTTGCTCACACTGTACGGGCCCTTTTTCTTTTGCCTCTGTTATTTTTTTCTCTTCTACTATACACACAGCAGTCCTTCCCTTCCTCTGAGGTAATTTTTTCAGCAGCTTATTGCCCTCTATTACTGATTCCTCTGATGTCCCAGGTCTGTTGTTTTTCTCTTGAAACCACTCCTTTGCAAGTTCTTCAATAATGCTTATATTGAATGATAAACGAGATACTGGCTTTTTCATTGAGGGGAGATTTTCTTTGTAAATGACAGCTATTGAGTACCATACGGGAAAAAATATTGAAGCAGATTTTTTTCCAATATTATACAGTGCGTCGTTCGTCAAGGTACGTGTATAACATCATATCCGATGTATCCCAATGTATATTTATTATATGAAGTTATAATAGAAGGCTTTTCCACTTCCTTCACCTGACCGCGACGAATACGGGTATGCCTACAGCTTTCTGCTTTGCATTTGGTAGATAATAGTAGAACAGGGAAGTGTTGAGATTTCATTTCCCTAACGACAAAAATACTTCTGCTCTCCTACTCCAAATTTTTAAAAAAATTCTTTGGGAAGAAATTTTCTGTTTCTTCGAATTGTTCCTGCAGCATATGTTCCTAGTTCATACAATCTTTTTCGCCAGAGGTACTGACATAAAAAAATTATCCATAAAAATGTGATAACCCTTAGAGAGATAGCTCCCCATACTAAGTAATTTCATAACAACAATATAAGCCAGGCCATGTTTTTGAATTTCGGCTTTGTCCTGATTATCTTTAGCCCCTTTGTATACAAAAAATCCCAGACAATAGTGTACCACGGAAACGCACAACATCCAAAATTTTATGCCCCAGCGATGGAGACGCTTGTTGGGTATATACTGTAATAGCTGTGTACAATTCTTAGTGCCAACCAAACTCTCATCAACACTCAATTGCTCATGTGGTCTGTAGTGCTGCCTGAATAGTATATTAGCATGGTCTATGAGAGGTTGTATCTTAGCACATGGATCGTAACCGGGTTCTTCTGGTCTGGGAAGCCCTTCTGTGTCGGCCAAGTGGAAGAATTTTAGTATTAGGTAAAAACGGTCTCTTGAGAACATGTCAAGGAACCAACCTATGTACTGAGATTTTTTGATAAACCAATACGATTCAATTGTTGGGCATTTATGAATGCCCATATTCAATATACACGCAATGAAGCCTTTTAAGTTCAGGTAAATCAACTTTTTTCCAATCTCTTGCACGAGATTTTTGCGACAGATTTTTATTTGTCATAAGAAATTTTTTAGCATATCTATTTGTTTCCCTTACTATTGAATTAAGAAGTGTGTTGGTAAAAAACAAGTAGAAATAACTTATTGGCGGGGAATCATGGTGTGGGGCATGTTTTGGTCCTTGGGCTTCTTGGTACTCACAAGATGGCTGAGGAGGGTTATCAGAGTTCTCAAACACCTCTTCCCATTCACTATCTTCAATATCAACTATTTCCTCATCTCTCTCCAAATCCTGAGAGTCATCACTCTCCGAGGAAGAAATAATTTGCGGACGGGAAGATGTTGTCCGGACGAAATTGCTAAATGACTCATCACTGCTTGAGGATAAAATACATTCCTCACTTGTGTCAGATTGTAATTCACTGTTACTAAAATCAAACTCAAATATAACATCTTTGATGTCTTCATTTTTCAAATGCTTAGACATAACAGATGGATTTCACAGCAATAAAATATGATAATCACAAAATTAAATGATGTTAGGCACAGCTCAAAAATATACATACATGTGAACGTTCCACGATACAGCACGCTACTGATGGCTGTGCGAGATGAAAGTAAAAATAAGAAAATAAGATGTCCAGCTCATGAATCAGCATGAAATTTGATAGGACTTAGAAGCATAAACATCACAGATAAAAGAGGCATTGTGGTTCACCACACATCGCCTCCGCTAAGTAGTTTATCGCTGCATAGAAAAACACGGCCGATGAATCAGCCCTCCACAGTTTTCGTATACGTTGATTGGGCCAATAGATCGGCCGGTCTGCAGTAAGAGGGTTAATGAAACATGACAAGCTGATTAGCACCTCAAATGCTTGCTTAGTTATTCATGAAAGTGCTCATATGAAAAGGTGATTGTAAAGAGACTTACAGTGTATCCTACTGGAGTCTCCACGGTTGTTTGCTCAATTTTACGTTGACAACTTATATGATAAAATGTGAAGAGGAGATGGTGATGATCTGCCAGGTTAGCCGGAAGTTTAATTTTGATTTCATCGTAGAACTCAGGACTCCTATAAATAACCATACAGAATTTTATTTCAAACTACATTGAAAATATCTAATTCAATACAAAATCTCTCACGATTTAATCACTAAAATTTGAAAGTCAAGTTTAAATGTGAATAAATACTTAATACATGTAATCTTATACAAGTAACAATAAGATTAGAGGTTTTTTGTGACATTAATTGATAAATCAATTTTAAAATATCAAACTAAAATCATGCATCTTCCAAACAGGAAATGTAAAAAATGATAAAATTAAATATATTTCATTTAGCAAAATTTTAAGATGGAGGACTCAGTTTGCCATCCAATTGAAAAATATCACAAGCAAACCATGTCATGGAATACAGTGGACAAATTTTATAAAGTCAACACTCACAAAACTGATGCTTGTGCAGAATTGGCTACAATCTACACTAAACCAGTGAACTCATGCCATTTGAAAATCATTTATTGTGACCAAATCTTGCTATTCATGACAAGGTGCCTATTTTTTATAATGATAGTGGTTAACAATATAAAAAGAATAAATAAAGTGAATTAGAATTATTGATATGGTAAAATACCACAAACAAGCCATGTTTTGGGATACGACGAACAAATTTTATATAGTCAACCCTCATCTACAGTAAACTACTGCCAATCCAGATTCATTTATTCTGACAAAATCCTGCTGTTTGTGAAATAGACTTAAAGGTTTGCAAATCACAATCTAATTTCAAAATGCATCAAGCATTGGTCTAAGCATTGCAAAATTTGTTTAATTAATTCAAAGGAACATTGTTCAGTATTATGAACATTTTCATTGTAGCAAGTATTCAACACAGATGAGCCTGGGCTATTTTGGAGAAGATTGTTATCCAGAACTTATGCAAACCTGTCCCATCCCATGTTTACATCTAGATCATAGCCATTGTTAAAATGCAACTTTTAGGATTTGAATTTTGATGAAATGTTATCCTCATTGGAATTTAAAAAATATTAACTGCTTCTAATCTATGACACTTTTTAGAATTTTTGAAATATCAATTCACTTTACTGCTCTGAGTTTCAGTTTTGACTTCCAGTTGCAAACTAATGGATCCTCAAGCATCACAGAAAGAAAAATGGGAGCTTCGTTTGCTGACACAATATGAAAATTTATTTATTGATGTTTATTTATAATCATAAACTTAATATCATATCATCACTGCCAGTACCACCTTTATGCTGACGATCTGCAAATATACATATCAATAACAGAATTGATTGCATGAATAGGGATATAAGATCGCTCATGACCTGGAGTGCTTGTAATGGCTTAATGTTAAACCCCTTAAAATCTCAATCAATAATTTTCTGCTATCCTAAATTACTCGGCAAATTACAAAAGTCAAATATAGACCCAGTATTAATTAACTCCACTCCTGTACCGTTTTCCAAGTCAGTAAAAAACCTTGGTGTTATTATGAATGATACACTCTGCTGGTCTAAACATGTAAATGAAATTTGCCGAAAAATCAACTACTCACTTTATTCACTTAGGCTACTTAAAAACATTCTTCCAGTAAAACTAAAAATTTTACTAATAAATTCGCTTGTAATTCCTCATTTCGATTATTGTGATTCTGTTTTTCTAGATCTAAAACAAGATTTGTTACAAAAGCTCCAGAGGACTCATAACTCTTGTGTTAGATACATTTTTAATATGAGCAAAAGTTGCCATATAACAAACTCATTCAAAGAATTGGGCAGACTGTTCTTGGAAGAACGTAGGAAGATGCATATCCTAACGCAACTAAGAAGTATCCTCACCTCTTCCTCGCCTAAATACCTAAGCTACAACTTCAAACCCCTTAATTCCGGCCACTCCCTGAATACCCGAGGATCATCCAAACAACTTATTCCCACTCATCGTAGCAGTTTCTATAATAAATCCTTCACCGTTACCGCCTGCAATCTTTGGAACTCTCTCCCCTTTCACTTTTACTCTGTCAATGGTATTAACCAATTTAAGAATCATTGTGCTAAATACTTAGCCAGCATTAGGCCCTCATAAAAATGTAATATTTTCCTCTGTATTTTTCCTTCTATCCTTCATTTAAATATCAGCACATCACTATATCCATCAGCAAACAGGGCAGTGATGATGATTTTTATTATTTTACTTTGTGTATATTTGTGCTGTACTCTTCTTATTTGTTTATTATTTATGAATACCTTGAAATGATTTTCATTTCACTATATTGATTTGTATTGAATTCTGTACATTTAAATTTATCATATTGTGTATCATAATGGTTAGGTGGAAGAAGGGGCCATATGGCCTCAACCTCGCCGTATTAAGAAATAAATAAATAAATAATAAATAAATATTATAATTATATAACATGATGTAATTTATTAAATAATTATTTTTAAAACTACATTACATCATTAAATAAATACATTGCACAACCTTTCTCATATACATATATATGTTTGGTCGGCTGTGTACACTTATAAAAGAAAAGCTTACAAATCAAAGTTAACCATAGTTTAGCATATATTTTAATGCCACTGGTCAATATTTAGTAATTTTTTGGGATATATGGCTTAGTTAATATTATTTGTGACATCAGGCTGTACGATTAGATGGATTTTAATCAAAATCCTAACAGCCATTTTTGAGTAAATCGAATTTTGTTTCAAAATATCCAAGAATAAAGTACCCTTAATTGTTGTGCAATATCGTTCATCTCTTCAAAGTACAGTAAACTCTCGATTATCCATGCATGGGTTATCCGGTTTGCGGATTATCCATGCCGTCTCTCTTCTTATGCCTCAAAATTTTATTAATACAGTAAAACCTCTACCTTACGAACCCCTTTATAGCGAAGACCTCCGGATAGCGAACAATTGACGGCGGTCCCGCCAAACTTGTATACAAAATCCCTATTTATAACCTCTTTACTACGAACTTCCGTACTACGAAAACTTCTGAACAACGAAAGAAAAAGACGTCACTTCCGTTTATATTTACCTCTTTAGAACGAAATTTTGCTCGCTAAACATTTTTTTACGTACGGAAAACGATTGAAAACAGTCGCCAATGCGCCAATTAGCGTTAAGCTTACATCAAGCCAATCATAGCATGTTTTCTAGCATGATGACGTATTTCCTGTGTTTCCGGCATTCTCGCGCCAGTGACAATCTCGTCCTAGAGTTGTAGTGATGCCGCTATGCATGCTTTAAGGGAAGTGGAGACTGTCGTTTCCCGAGAATTCACAAAGAATTTGAAACAGAAAAAAATAGATTCGTTTATTAAAAAATGTTGATGTATTTTAAATTTTAGTGTTGTATTTGAAATCATTCCCGATTAAATTAATCCCCTAATCCATTTAAAGGGAATTTCAACCAAAGATCATAGCAATGAGGTACGTATCGTGGTGAGGTGGTTCCTATCCACTTTTTTGTGACAGTTAATTTATTTGTCAGAGACGGAGCTGGAGTGTTGTTAAGAAGGTTAGTGAAAAATATTGATTGGAGTCTTGATTTGGAGTGCCAACGACAGTTAGTGCTTTCTTATGAGGAAAATGCTGCTTTCATTCATTTCGTTTTGAAATATTTGCAACCCGCGCTGTGGTGGTCAAATAGTAGTTTATTAATGGGTGTTAAAAAGTGGCATTGCTGTCAATATTTTTTATAAACTTAGCGATTCAACAGATGCTTTAGGATAGGCTCAGCGAGTTTCATGCATTGCAACCTCGAAAAAAGTCGCATAATAAAAAATTGCAGAGGATGTTTTCGTGCAAAACCTGCCAATCAATGCTAGAAAAAATAACACTGCATTTCGGTTATTTGGTGATTGCCACTGTCAAACATTGCAAAAGGAGATGAATGAAAGTGGCCCATTGTGTCGTCGGAGCTTCAAATCAATATGGCTGGTTATTAAACATTGCGGGCGCATTTTGAATATCGTCAACTTATGTGATACCGTTTCCTGAAAATGGGCATATTTTAGTAGAGTTACGTCATATCTGCGCATATGCCTTCATTTGGATAACCCCGTTGCTCCTGTATAATCTAACAGACAATGCGCCCCTGAAGTTATACAACGCCCAATAACCTCCGATCAACGAATTTCCGAATAACGAATAATTGGGTCCCTTGATGTTCGTTAATGAGAGGTTTTACTGTACTCTGATTGCAAAGAAATTTATCAATGTGAGACAACATTTTCGTAATCCCATTATATTAATGTCTAAAGATTTTATTATGTGCAAAAATTAGAAGTTTGTAAATACACAGAATAAATAATAATAGATGATATTGATTTTTTAATGCTAGTGAGTTTCATGACAATATCCCGGGAATCAGCATGCGACTTCTGTCAGTCAGTTGTTTCATCTTGTGTGCAGCTCACTGTATTGAGGTTTTTGTAGTGATAAACTTTTATCCCCCCTTGTTAAAATGGCAGAGAAATGGGAGAAAATTGCTCTTCCTATTATAAAAAAACTCGAATTAATTGTGCGACTTGAAAAAGGAGAATCTGTGAATAAATTGGCAGACAAATATGGTATTGGCATATAAACCATTCGTGATATAAAGAAAAACAAAACTAAGTTGATGGAGTCTGCTGCAGTTTCTGACAGTGGTGCTGGTCCCTCAAAACGTAAGAGTATGAAAAATCAACCTACGGGGAAGTAGATGCAGCCTTACTTCTGTGGTTTAATCAAAAGCGAGCTGATGGAACTCCTGTCTCCGGTCCCATGTGTGCACAGCAACCGAGGGATTTCCATGAATCGCTAGGGCTAGAAGGGAACTTGAATGCTTCATCTGGGTGGTTCACTCGATTCAAACAGCGATATGGTATACAGGAAATTGCCATTCAAGGAGAACGCATGAGTGGTAATGTGTCAGCTGCTGATTCATTTTGATTAGAATTTCAAAATTTTGTGAAGGAAGAGATGTTGACACCTGCCCAGATATTTAATGCTGATGAGCCAGGTTTATATTGGAAAGGCCTCCCAACAAGAACCTTGGCATTTCAGAAAGAAAGTCATGCTTGTGGCCATAAATTACACAAAGAGCAAATCACAGTGGAAATGCGGCAGGAAATCACAAGTTGAAACTTACTGTGATAGAAAAGGCAAAAAACCTCGCTCATTCAAATGCGCTACTTTGCCTGTCAATTACTACAACCAGAAGGGTGCATGGATGGACAGAAATATATTCACTGATTGGTTCCACAAGAAATTTATGTCTGATGTTCGTTCTTTTTTAAGCAATGAAGGACTACCACCAAAAGCAGTGTTCTTAATAGATAATGCTCCCTCGCATCCAAATGCAGCCGTTTTAACTTCTGATGATGGTCTTATCTGCACAAAATTCTTGCCTCCAGATGTCCCGGCATTAATACAGCCCATTGATCAAGGAGTGATCGTGTGAATGAAGCGACAATATTGGGCTAGTCTTCTAGAGACTCGAACTAAAGAGGATGAAAAGTTATTGGAATTTTGGAAAAAAATGTCGCTTCTAGATGCAGTGCATGGTATTTCTCAAGCATGGGCCTCTGTGAAACCTGTGACCCTAGTTCGGTCTTGGAACAAATTTCTTCCTGATCTTGAAGAGAACTTTCATGGTTTTTCTGAAGAGGAAGTAAATACTACAAACTCCAATTTGATAAAACTACTGCAGGGAATAAATGGTTTTGAGGATGTGGACTGCAAGAATCTCAGTGAATGGTATGATTGTGATAAGTTTGAATCTGGATTCCAGCATATGAGTGACGAGGATATTGTCAATGCAGTAACGCAAGAGAAAGAAAAAGAAGAGGATGGCGGAGACAAAGAATGCAGTGATGAAAGTGAAGGGACTGAAATTGAACGCATTAAAAATAGTATGGCTCTTTAGTGTGTCGAACTTTGTTAGATTATATGGGACAAAATGATTTTGATTACTGCGATGTCATAGCAGCTAGGAAAATATGAACAATCATAAAAGAAAGTTTTCATCAATCAGTTGTTTCTTCGTGGTTGTTTTCTTCGATAAAAAGCATGGCTTAATGTTCATTCCCAGTCTGGACATATTAATTAAGAAGTGGTTCATATTACTTAAGTTGTGATGAATACCATACTTCATTGAAAGGGATGCAATAGATTGGAGATAATTAAGTCCAAGTGGTCATGAGGCTGTTCTGTGTACAAAGAAAAGAGGCTGCATTTACCAGACCGTGTATAAGTGTAACCATACATAAAGATACCACATAAATGGAGGGGTAACTGTATATATGACTAGTTTTACATGAAATTTTTTTATTGATACCATCATTTAAAAAAAAATCCCAAATTAATTAGTGATAAGAAAATTGCTAAATTAAAATTTGAAACTTAAGCACAAGATGAAACAACCTAAAATTAGCTGCATTCTACAGGGAATAATTAAGACTCATACTTGTTGTGGTAGCTAACTGTTGTGTAGGCTTCTGAAGTGAATTCAGGACATGATGACTTTCCAAATATCACAGATAGGGCATGCTGTTCTTCTTCTCCACTCATAAGTTGAACTTTTACAGCAATATTCCGCGCAGATCCTAAAACCAATATGAAGTTCTATAAATATTTATTGACAAGCCTATAAGAAGATACAAATCTTTCAACAATAAACACTATACTCTTCACAAAATTACAGTCATATCATTTTCTTTAACAGGGATGAGTTCCTGAAAAGTATATCAAATAGCAGAACATTTAATAACATCAATGTTTCCTGCAGAACTAATGATATAAGGAGGTGGATGCATGCCTGGGATGTGTTTTTGGGTACTAAATGTATAATTATATAAGGGACCCTAACACATATTTAACACCATCACCTATATTTAAATTGCTTGGATGAAACAATGGATAAATTACTATTTGACTTTAAAATAGCATACCATCTAATAAAATTTGAAAATTGAGGAGAAAAATCCTGTACATGACTGGGAATCAAACCTGGGTCTCCCACTTGCTTGGCATCTAATAGTACATTGTGTAGGGCTAATGCAATGGCTACAAGTGTATTGTTAGGATGAGGACCAATAAAGGAATTTCATATTTTGTTAGCAGTTAATGGTCAATTCTAGCTTCAAAATACAATATTTTACAACTGATACAATATCAATATGTTCTTCATGAAGATATGCAAATATTATTTGGGGATGATAAGACAAAACTCAGCTAAATATGTATTAACAATATCTGAAAAGAGCTCAAACTGCACAGGTTAATTTCAACATGCCCCAAGGTTTGGAGTATACATTTGAAAAGGTAGTTCTATGTAGAGGTCTACCTCGCTTAATGACAGATCACTTAACTCAATGGAAAATTACAGAGCTCATCTTATGGCTGAAAACAAATTAAAGAATAAACATTTTAAAAAATTATAAAATTAAAAAAGTACTTACCAGAGGCATCTCTAATAAGCAAAAGGTTATGAAAAATTAGATGTGCATAGAATGTCCTACAATGCAACCATCTTCAGCTGTAATTCACTCAATGTAGATTCTAAAAGAAATTTTTTTTAGAATTTACTTTTGGTGAATTAACACTGAATATGGCTGCATTTAAGCCAATATGCACATCTGGTTTTTCATAACCTTGTTGTGGCTATTGGAGATACCTGATAAGTAATTCTACCAATTTTCTGACTTTTTGGGTGGTGTGAAAATAACTTGAATCTTTTGTATGTATTACATTATTATATAGCTAGGCTATTGTTATAATGTCATTTATGCAGAATTGAGCATGGTAAGACTACTTCATTTAGTATTATTATGCTGTAACGATATTAATATTTAAAATTTACTGTATAATTTTTCATGGAACACATCCAGCATTATAACACAGGAGTACGAGGTGTGATCAAAAAGTTTCCAGACAATATTTTTTTCTCTATAATAACAGCATTAACCTGCTATTCCATGCTGTCCCCCTCAAAGTAGTCCTCTTTCAACTTGATACAGCAATCCCAGTGATTCTGCCATTTTTGGAAGCATTTGCTAAAGTCCTTTTGCACTCAGCAAGTGTAATCTGCGATTGTTCTTGAATTGAGTTGATGACATCAAATTTCCTTCTCTTCAGTGCTAACTTGAGTTTTGGAAAAAGAAAAAAGGCCACAGGGTGCTAGATCTGAGAAAGGAGGATGTGAAACAACAGTCATGCCATTTTTGGCCAGAAATTCCTGCACAGACAAAGCAGAGTGAGCAAGAACATTGTCATGGTGGAGAAACCAATCTCCAGTGTGCCACGCTTTGGGTTGTTTTCAATGTACATCTTCCTGTAGACGCCGTAGAACATGTGTAGAAATTTTGGTTCACAGTTTGTCCCTGTCGAACAAGTTTGTGATGCACACTTTCATGAATGTCGAAAAAACAATCAGCATGCACTTCATACTGGAATGAACTTATCTGGCCTTCTTTGGGAGTGGAGATGATGGACTTCCACTGAAAAGACTGTTGCTTCGTTTCTGGGTCATAGTCGTAAACCCATGTTTCATCATCTGTGACCTTTGAAATTGCAGGTCTCTTTGAAGTTTTTCTCTGAAGGTCCTGGCACACATTGACACGATTCTGCTACTGCTCATCACTCAGTAGGCAAGGCATGAATTTTGTGGCAATCAGTCGCATGTTCAGATCTTGTGTCAAAATGCTTTGGCATGATCCAAATGAGATTCCCAAGTTATTAGCCAACTCAAGGATAGTGATGTGTCTGTTTTTATGGACAAGTTCCTTGATTTATGCCACATTTCCATCAGTTATGATCGAAGAGACAGACGTCCCGAATGTTCAGCATCCTTGACATATGTCACTCCACTTTTTTACTTTGAAAACCAATAAAATGCTTGAGTTCTGCTCATTGTTTCCTCTCCAAAAGCAAGTTTTAACATCTCGAAGGTTTTTATAGCAGTTTTGCCTAGTTTGAAGCAGAACTTGATGCACATGCACTTTTCTTTGAAGTCTGCCATTTTCTGATGGAGCGAAAATTGCAAAGAGCACAACACACAGTCACACTTCACAAGGTGTTACTTCTCAATGATGCATGGTAGAACTTTGAAATAAACAGCAAATGACTCAGCAGATTCTACTCTACCACCACCTAGTGGATGAGCTCTGTACTAACTACAATCTTGCAGCCTGTCTGGAAACTTTTTGATCACACATCATATGAAAAATCACCATTCGCTTAACGGATAATTATTGAGGAAAATAAGCATGTTGTTAAGCAAGGTATACATGCATTATGAAAAATATCAGTAAAAACAGATGCTTATAAAACAAAAGCTAAGCATTTTAACAATGTTAGCACTGGAATACTGGGGAAATGCCATATTTACCACCATATTAGCTGCAATTTGTTTTACAAATTTTCCACTTACAAAATGAAGTTACAGCATAAATGTGACAAAATAAAATTGAAAAAGCCTAAAATGTGATATAATTGTTAAATTTCATTAAGACACTGCAGTATGACTCATGATTATACAGGGTGACTCATGACTTTATTTCAATACTTCAGAAGCTTATTTCTAAGACCATTCCCAGCCATAAATGTCATGTTCATATGATATTTCTGACTGGGAATGACCTTATAAACACATATGAATTAAAGGAAGCAATTTTTCAAAAATAGAAAGTTTTAGAGAAGTTGAATGTAACAGCTACATAAACCAATTTATTCACCACAAAGGCAAGAAGTAAATAACATAAGAGTCACATGGCTTAAGAGTTATGTTCAAAAGATAATACAAATAAAGCTATATAATACTGTATTTACTCATGTACCCTGCACACCTTACACAGGATTTTCTGACCAAGTAATATAAATTTTATCAATAGTAAATTTTCTGCAATATGATTGCATCTACGTCTATATATGCAGAAGACATTGAATTCGACAAATTATAGGCATATCTATGCGACAAACAAATGCTTAGGTCAGTGTTTCTCAACCGCTGCGCTGGTATGCTGCTGGTCCGCAGTCCATCGCCGATCTGCAGTCCACTGCGCGTACGAGAGAGGACCTTACTGTACAGGCTATCGATGCTGAGTGCCATATTATGTCAAAAATAAGCAATATGTGAAGCTCCGCATCGGTGCGCAATTTTACTAAAGATAAAGTACGTAATATGCCAAAGTTATCTTTGATATTACTTCAAAACAGGGTTAATTGTGGACGAAGTTAAGTAATATTACATTAAAAACTATTAAGAGGTTAACAGAAAAGAAGACTATCAAAGATGAGGAGATGTCTGCTAGTACCGGCATAAAGAGATCGCCCAATAAATTATGTCACCTAGTAGGGAGGAGAGAGACAATTCTCAACTCGGAATCTATCGCGGATTGGTGAATTTTCTTTTTGAATCTAATTTTGAAGTCAAGATACTTAATTTGGGCAAAACTTGTTTCAGGGAGCAGGAACCGTTGAAGAGCCTGATTTTATTTTTTTAAAACTTATTCCTGCTTAAATTAATTTTTTTCCCTCCAGACCGGTCCAAAAATTGGGGTGCGCAGGGTACACGAGTAAATACAGTAGTACTAACTGTTTATGATATTAATAAAAATTATTTAAACTCATATTACCCAAGTAATATTATTTCTTACCAGCTCTTCCAGCAAAATTCAAATCCTTTGGATAAACGAACAGCAAGTTTCTGTATGTATAATGCGGTATAAATACTTCTCTAGATGGAAACTCCAATACTTCCTTTGTCGGTCGTCCTTTTTCATCTGTTTAAATTTAATAAATTTAAATTATTAATATATAATTCTTCATTTATTGCTGCTAAAAATGGCTCGGAACATAAGTCAAAACAGCATTTGAAAAAGATGAAACTAACACACCAGGATATGGATAAAGCCTTGCCAACTCTGTAGTGATACAATACTTAAGCTCCTCAGGGCAAGGGGAAACATCCAATTTAAGAGTACCAGGGATACATTTCAGCTTCTTCATGGCAGAGCACGGTCGTTTTAACTCTTGTAAGAATTTGTATAGGTCTTCATCCCTCAATCTGTCACTTTCCTAAATAAAAAATTGAAGTGATCAAGTAGTCACTACAGTCTATTCCACATGCACCTGAAATTACTGAATTACTGTATTTACCCGAATCCAAAAGGAGGTTTTTCTCCAAATTTCAGCTTGCAAAAATCGGAGGTCATCTTAAATTTGAGTATGAAGTCATATACCATCAATACATCACGGTCAATTGATCGTGCACCAATTCGTCGCACTTCAATTCGTCACACAATAAATTTCGTGCGTGTCAATAAGTCGCTCGACAAATTCATCGCGTGACAATTTTGTAGCAAGACACTCATCACAAGACATTTGTTGCAAGACAAATTGGAAGGCGAGACACCATGACGAATTTGTTGAGAGATGAATTGATGCATGATGAGTTTGTCGTGCCATGTATTGATGCGTGACAAACTAACCATGACAAATTGATGTGAGATGAAATGACCGTGACGAGTTGTCATAGAACCGTAGGAAGTACGGCTACAAGTTTAACTGATGTTTTTTTAAACAAATGAAACATAAGATAAAATAATTGTATTTTTCATTGCAAATTTACAATCTGGAATTCAATTAATAAAGTCAATTTTAAAAATACATACATACATACATGAAAGATTATATATACCTGCCAAAAGAACTTAACAAGATATTAATTATAATTAGGCTTGGTAGAATTCGACATTTATTTCTTTTGAAAATCGATGATTTAAATCGACGTTTATTTTCCTGAGATATTTTTGAGGAATACCGAAGCTTAAAATTACTACTTGGTAGAATTCAATGTTTAAATTTTGAAAATTGACGTTTATTTTCCTGAGAGATTTTCGACAAATAATGACACTTAAAATTACTACTTACATATATGGCTGGCAGTTTTCAGCCTTTCAATTCTATGATATAAATTTAATTTTTATTTCAAAATTCTACGTAAAATTTGTTTATTTCATAATACTTTTATTATTTATTTAAAATTTTATAGGAAGATAAATCTTTGTAAAAATTAATTTAACTAATATATTATGTTCCTCAAATTTTATTTGTGCGCATTTACACTCTCCTTATATTAAAGAAAACACTCAATAACGAATTTATTCAAATACTATTTTATCTTTTACTTACATAAAAAAGTATACAATACAAAGTACACAAAGTAAGAAGTACAATAGAACCCCCAAATTTGCTGCTTCCAAATTCGCGTGCTTTGCAGTTTCGTGGGTTTTTCGACTATCGCTGCCAATCTGAAGTGAAAAGAACAACACGAAAAAAATGAAGTTCTCCATCTGCGAGGTTCATTTTTTCATGTTGTGACCACATTTTTTGAAAATGTCTAGTGATAATACAGGAAGCAGAAGCAAAAAGAAGATTTTAGGTGAGAAAAAAGAGTTGCTAAATAAACTTTCTAGTGAGCAGACAATATGGGATAAACCAAATATTGAATACCATAAATTCAGAACCCATCATTCAATTTTCTGATAGATATAACTATCGTTCGTTGAGCTGATTCATCATCCTGATTTCTGTACGTGCTACAAACAACTTTTACCTCATGAAATAAAGGAAAGTCAGACATACTTATCCCGTTTGAAAGTGATAACACATCCAGCATAAAAATACATCTTACGTCGTCATCGATGTATGTATTGAAAATCGAATGTCGTCACAGAAAAATATGGCGGAGGGAGGCAGTCGCTTTTTGGGTAGCATCTACTTCTGAGTCGCAATCGTTTTTAGGTGTTCTTTACAGTAAGTCAAAATAAACGGCGCAATATACATTGCACAAACTTTCTCATATACGTTTGGTCCACTGTGTATGTTTATAAAAGAAAAACGCTTATAAATCCAAGTTAACCTTAGTTTAGCATATATTTTAATGTCGCCGGTCCATATTTAGTAATTTTTTGGGACATATGGCTTAGTAAGTATTATTTGTGACATCAGGCTGTTTGATTGGATGATTTTAATCAAAATCCTTATAGCCATTTTTTAGTAAATCAAATTTTGTTTCAAAATATCCAAGAATAAAGTACCCTTAATTGTTGCAGAATATCGTTCATCATGACCGGGAATCGGTCATAGCAGACTTTTTTCTTGTTTCAAAATTATTCCCAACTTTACAGCTTATGCCTGTCTGCATAGGATCTTCAGATCGCATTACTCCATCAATTTCTTGCTTGGCAATTTCACCATTTAAGGAGTTTTCTGCGATGTATCTCTTCGAGGCACAACCGAGGAACTGAAGAACCAATCATCCCATCCCTAAATTTAATGCCACTGGTCGATATTTAGTAATTTTTTGGGACATATGGCTTAGTAAGTATTACTGGTGACATCAGGTTGTACATTTGGATGAATTTTAATTGAAGTCCTTATAGCCATTTTTGAGTAAATCGAATTTTGTTTCAAACTATCCAAGAATAAAGTGCCCTTAATTGTTGCGCAATATCATTTATCTCTACAGAATGTCTTTTATAAATGATATTATCCATAAATATGATATATCATTCAATTTAGTTTAACCATAAAGCTGTAGTAAGAGTTTGAATGGATCGCGGCAGAGGCCTGACATCATAAGGCTTAGGTAAGGTAGCTTAGCATACATTGTAATGTCACTGGATGCCATATAGTGATTTCAAGAGATATATGGCTTACGTAATATTATTTGTGACATCAGGCTCTACAATTGGATAGTCTTTAATCAAATTCTCTGGAGCCATTTTTGAGTAAATAAAATTTTTCAAAAAATCGCCAAGAATAAACTACCCTAATTTTTGTGCAATATCATTTTTTATGAAATATGGGTCTGCAAAAGATGATATATTTCACAAATACAAAATATGATTCGATTTTATGTATGCGTTTGGGCACTAGAACAGCAAACAGACCGACAGACAGACAGATGGCATGGCAAAAACCACTTTTATGGACTCAGGGACACCTAAAATGAGAATTTTCACCAAAATCTCTCAGTCGAATTTTTTCACAATTACAATACTTTCTCTATATAATACTAATATGAGAAAGTAAAAATGATTAGAACATCAGGGATAGTGTGGCTGCAGAAACCCTTCACAGCATTAAAGTTACTGGGGTTCATTTTGTAGTGCACACCAATTTTAATGCATGCATTTTTTTGCCTTTTACGTGATTCAATAAGTATTTTTTCAGTATATTCTTTGCTAATCATGGTTTATGCAAAATTATCTCGGCAAACAGATTTAAGTGCCACACTATATTGGTTTGAAACCACTTTTAGCCTACCATTTCATTATTGTCAAAATAATGGAGAGCCACGAACCTAACCCCCATTTTTTCATAAGGCTTTTGCTTACATTTTTGCCAATTTCAAATTCATGGTGTTTTTGGGAACGTAACCGCGTGAATTTGGGGGTTTTACTGTATATGTATTTAAATCATTAATTTGATCTTTTACTAATTAAATCATGACTTTTAACCAATAAAATCGCCACATTTGAGCTGGCCACGACTTGAAAGCTTACCTCTTAAAATAACAAAAAATAGTTAGTGCAGAAAAGCTCATTGTGCAAACACAAAATGATATTTCCTGTTTTTATTTTATTTTTCAATTTCCTTACAAATTTTGCCAAACATGATTTCGACTATATGAGAAAATATATATTAATAGTTAATTCACACCTTTTACTAACTTAATCTTAATGATTAAACCAAATTAGCACCATGCATATCAGTCACGAGGATATTATTGTTGTGCTACCACACTGAAACTTAATATATTTTTAATCTCAAATATCATAAGCTGGTATTTCCAAAACTGGATATTTTTTATTTTGTATAATACTTCCAATTGAGAAATATATTATACCGCAAATGTAGATAGTAAATTATGCTGAAACTCTTGAAATTGTAAAATGAAAACTAGAAAACGTTTAATTTATGAAATCCGAACAATATGCTATTGACTTTTCTGAGAAACATTCTTAAAAAAAGAATTTGGGAGTTCAGCTTAAAGGCTTTTAGACATTTGTTGATGCCAATTAAGGACTAATTAAGGGAAAAACATAAATGAAATAATTATCACAATATTTTAGCTGTCAAAAAAGAACTATCTATCATTTGATATATTTCATCACTGTACTAAATATTCTCTTTATTTAACAAAATATATTGAGAGAAAATTTAGACTTAATTATTCAGTGCTCAATCAACAGTCTTACCTCAAATCCTGATAAAAATGTATTTTTCCAATCGGCAAAATATTCTACAACAAATAGCAAATAAATATTAATCGTAAATCCCTCTTCAATTTTAAGTAACGATTGCTAATTTCTGTGTACCTTTTTAAAACCATTATATATAAATTGACATTTAATAAACTGTAGCCAAGGATGAAGGAGCCAAAAACAAGAGAGCGGGACGATCCTTCCTGGATAACTTTTAGAGAAAGACTGCTAAAAGTTTGGGTTCAGTGCATACGGCAAAGGGGTAAAAGTGCATACAACAACATCCATCTATAGGAAAAACCCTAGCAAGGAACTGAGAAACATTTGTTTCAGGAATACACTCCATGGGGTAGATGGGTGGAAGGGATAGCAAAACAACCACTGAAATTCCTTTTTTCCGAACCTTGTTTAACAGGGGTCGAGGAACTCTCAGCAGGACATATCCATGACCTTATCTGTACAGAGAGACTCATGGAATATCTCACCATTAGGCCAGCAAAAATAATCACAAAAACTTCAAAAGGTCTAAGAAACACGTGTTATCAAAACTGCCCTAAGATCTTGCGGTTAACTGATTGTTCAGAGTAGAAGCATGTGCATTTCAAAAAGATGCATATATGAGTATAAGGAAATACCCTTCTTTCAGTCTCACTGTTAATGCAAGCCCATAAAAGGAACAAAATCCTAGGTAGCAAATAATATAGCAAAAAAGTAAACAGAAACGACTTTACTATTATAATTCAGAATAGGTTTTTAGATGTATAATTTTACATCTTGTTGGAAAATCGACACTTATCAACGACTATTCATTTTCGTGATTTTGAAAAAAAAAAACTTTTTAGATTTAAATTGAATCCTACCAAGCCTAATCATAATTACTCCATGCGAAGAATGGGATATTCTACTAGTAAAGGAATAAAATTAAAAATATGTCAATTAGGTTAGGATGCTGGAATGCATCCCCCTATTTACATTATTTCTTATGAGAAATTTGTGTCCAACTAACACGATTTCAACTTGCACAAAATTTTTTAAGAATACATCTATCGTGTTAGTTGGGGACTGGGTGTACTAGGTGACAAATGGCAGAACTAAAGTGCCAAGAACTGATATCAATTTACAATAAAACATTTTAATTAAATATGGAGATTCTTTTACATGCCCTTCCCAACTGAATGACCACCTCTATTAAGGCAAAATTTCCTCAGAATTGAACATAAACTCCACAAAAATTAATCATTAATCACCTTCTCATCCTTCATGCTTGCTTTGTTAGAAGAATTTTTAGACAGCTTGATCAATTTTATGTTAAAGTTGAAAAGAAAAATATTTCACTTTACCTGCTTGAAAAAACTGGATACTGTAAGCTTCACAGGCCTAAAAGTGTCTAGACTGGAACCAAAGTCCTCAGGTGACCAACTCCTCCTTTTCTCAGATGCACTACGCCTCTCCAAAGATCCTCGTCTGGTAAGGGACCCAACATCACTGGCTTTCTTGCGAAACTGGTCAAAACTTCCACTACTTGATTTACGATCTATCATAAATGTACAAATCTTAATTATAAAAGGCATTTCCTAACAAGAACAAGAAAATTGTTTTTCAAATATATGACTGAAGTTTACGTAATCCTATGCTGTAAAAAAGGTTGGAGGTGAGGAAAAATATTCACTAAAACATACTAGAAACACTCCATTCACATGTAGGTTTACAGGAAGTTACTCCTCAGCCGGGACCTTCCATTCACACACCATATACACATAACCACATACACATGCAGGTTTATGGGAAATTACCCCATGACAGGGACCCGACTATTCGCACACCATTCACACCTAGGTTTAGGGGTGTTTAAACCTTAACATGGACTAAGTTACAAACACAGTCGCACACTGAGTATTAAATGAATGGATATGAATTTTGACCACAAGGTGGTCTTCTTCAGCATCCCTGAAGGAAAAATCATTAAATGGCATAAACGGGGTATATATAGTAAATAAAAGTGAAACAAAGTAGATGGTTGACTGTTAACTATTTAAGGGGGAGAATGAACGAACAATGATATCAAAGTAGAATGGGATTGGGTGGAAAAACAGTTGGAGTAAAGGCCAGCGGAGAAGTAATGAAAGAGAGAGGGGTTGGTTTTAAAGGTGAGAAACAAAAGCAACCAGTCATCTAATAGCTAAGGATTTTTTCCAAGTAATCTGTGAGGGAGAAAAGAGGGGAAAACAGAACTGAGCCACTTTGGCTATTCGTTCAATCATTTTTGTGATGAGAAATAAATAAACTTTCATAAGCATCCAGCAAGTAGTTTGGGACATATTTAGGAGTTTGAGGTTGTTAGAAGTTATCTTGTGTCGTGTATTAAGTAATATAGTTATTTTTAATCAAAACATTAGCTATCCTAATGGTTTATAAGGGCATAGGTTACCTGATCATGATCATGGTAAAGTTTATGAACAATACATAAAAGTATTGGGCAAAATTGGCACTCAAAGTTTTCATACACATCCACATTTCACATAAACTTATTAACTACTGAAATTTAGAGAGGCATATCATTATTACTCACCTAAGCTATTTGATCCAGTGCTCTCTTTGTCACTACCTGAGTCACGCTCCAAACTGTTCACACCATTAATGATATTCATAAGATAGATGGCTGTCCAAGCAAAAGGCATTCTGTACTTCCCGAGTCTTTCACAAGAGGCAAGAGCATTGACCCTTACTTTGTCACGGTTCTACAAGAAATTAATATTAAATATCAATTACAATGAAATCTTTTTCAATTCCTAAGAAAGCAAATAATAATTTGTCATGCTGAAATTCATAAAAGGTATGGCTTGATTAAATTATTTCCAATGAAAAGTTTTTTAACAAGAAAGGGCATAACATTTTAACCTTTCTATTTTGAGAATAGCTTCCTCAAAAGCTAAAATTTACATATAACTAGGAATAGGACGATTGGTTCTTCGGTTCCTTGGTTCTGCCAATTCAAGAACAGAAATAATTGGAACTGACTGTTTATAATCTGGTTCTTCGGTTCCGATCCTCATTTTAATTTAAAAAAATGATTGCGACTCAGAAGCAGACACTAACCAGAAAGCGAGCACCTCATTCCACCATATTTTTCCAAGATAGTATTCGATTTTTGACACATATATTGATGATGGAAGTTGTGCATTTACTACAGCATAAAATATATTTTTATGCAGAATATGTTATCAGTTTCAAACGGGATAAGTAAGTCTGAATTTCCTTTATTTCATGAGTTAAAAGAGCTTTGTAGTGCATGCCAAAATCAGGACGATGAATCAGTTCAATGAACGATAGTTCTGCAAAAATATCCATAAAAAAATTGAATGACGGGTTCCGAACTTCCGGCATTCAACATTTGGTTCATGGCTGCGTGGTTTTATAATGTAAAAATTCAAGCAATATCTTGAGTCAAATCCATCAGTTATTAACAGAAATAAGTTTTATTTTGTTGTGTAGTAATTTTGAATAGATACCCCGCTGATAATTTTTAAATTTAACCGATTTATTGTGAACCCTAATAATAAAGCCATGTTGGGTGTTTGGAACAACTTCAGAATTGACAGTACAAATGACAAATACGTTATATGTAACTATTGTAAAGCTAGAATTTCCCATCATGTATCAAAAAGCACTTCTAACCTAAAAAACACGGATCAGATTAATATAACCGGAACAGAAAAAGTGGTACTGTCCCATCCCTACATAAAACTATGGAAAACTGACTCGGAGTGTAGAAATAGCCAAGCTTTCTTTTACTTATTCCACTTACGCAGAGCTCAATTGCTAACACAGGGAGAATGGTGCATGAATTCATCCATTAAAATGGGAAAATCCCTAATAAAGTAACCCGAGTATCTAAACAACATGCTTTTCATTGATACCAATAATCAACAGCAATAACTGAAAATAAAGAGCCTATCTCAACACAATTTATTAACATAGAAGAAAAGAAAAATCACTTTCTAAAAATACCACTTTATTTGGCAGAAATACGACCCAGATTTCAATGGTTAAACGTCATCTTCAGGTCACATAAAGATGATGTTTAACCGTTGAAACCTGAATTATATTTCTGCTAAATAAAGTGGTGTTTTTTACCTAACAGGTGTTTGATGTAGATGAGACAGGCTTATATTGGAAAAAGATGCCTAACAGGACATTCATTTCCAAGGAAGAGAAGTCAATGCCTGGTTACAAAATGTCCAAGGATCACCTTAATCTATTAATGGGTGGTAATGCTGCAGGAGACTTCAAACTAAAGCCACTCTTGATCTACCATTCTGAAAACCCTAGGGCTTTGAAGGGAATTATGAAATCAAAACTTCCAGTAATTTGGAAGGCAAAAAGAAAGGTGTGGGCTACAATGACTGTTTCAAAATTGGTTTACTGAATATTTTTGTACAGCGGTTGAGAGATATTGTGCATCCAATCATCTGCCCAACAAGGCTCTTCTTATTTTAGATAATGCAGCACACCCAACCTTCCTAGATGATCTCAGTTACAGAGTTAAAGTTGTTTTCCTACCCCCGATACTACATCTATCCTGCAGCCTATGGATCAAGGTGTGATAGCTGGTCTTAAGGCCTATTATATTAGAACATTTTCCCAAGCTGTCAAGATCACGAATGCTAACAAAGGGGCACTAACCCTCAAAGAATGTTGGAGGTCTTACAATGTAAGAGAGCAATTGATAACATCTCCAGTGCTTGGGATGGGATGAAACCTTAGACAATGAATGGGGTATGGAGAAAGCTTTGGGAAGACTGTGTTAAGGATTTTAAAGGCTTTGAAGACCCAGTTGAAATCATTCAGGAAAACCGACTGGCCTTCATGAACTACAGCCTCAAGACATTCAGGAGCTTATGGACAGCCAAGGGAAGAATTGACCATTGAGGAACTTAAGGATATGGAGCAGGAGAGAGCTGTTGAGAAGGCAGAAGAAAATTGTGCTGATGAAAATGAAGAATCTGTCAGGTTATTAACAATGAAAGGCATAGCTGAAGCCTTCCAACATCTTGAAAGTTTTCTTTCTTACTTCAGTGAAAATGATCCCAGATATGGCTAGAAGCTCAAAGGTTGCAGGAGAGGTGGAGGATGCTGTAAACTGCTATAATTTCATTTATGATGAGAAGAAGAAAGCAAAACAACAGATCTCTTGATTCTTTCTTCAGCAAGAAGGATAATGCTGGAATCCTTCTAAAGAAGATCTCCCATTCTGATGAAATAAATTCTTAATTTCCAATTTTGGTAAGAGAATATGTTGTATAGTTTTATATTTTTATAAAATGCATGCCTTTTTATATTTTAAATTGTTTTTTATAATTCTATCATCAAAATATACATCATGTTGGGAAATCATTAGCACTGAGAGTAGGTTGGAAGTACGAATTAAATCTATTTACATTAAATCTTATGGGGAACATTCCCTCACTTAGTGCTGTTTCACTTAGTGC
Source organism: Tanypteryx hageni (assembly GCA_028673005.1). Classification (NCBI taxonomy): domain Eukaryota; kingdom Metazoa; phylum Arthropoda; class Insecta; order Odonata; family Petaluridae; genus Tanypteryx; species Tanypteryx hageni. The sequence continues at coordinate 33,388 of CM054120.1, read as the reverse complement.
TCTGGTTTTCAGGAACCAATTAAGAGCATTAAGTGAGGGAAGCCAGTATATTCATTTCACGGAATCACCTGATGATGCTTTAACCGCTTCCCTGATTACCCCGAGTATACTCGGATCGAGGCGAGGGTCAAATTCTGACAAGCCCGAGTATACTCGGGCCGCTGTATTTTTTCCATTCCTTTAGAAATGCAACCGAGTTTTTTCGATCCTTCGTAGTAGTTTACGTTCCGACCGTTAGAGGTCACTCAGAGAGACAGATTAGATTTCTCGGAGGGTTTCTCAAAGCGGGTTCTTCGAAATATCGGAGTACTGAACTCTCACGGTCATTTGCACCGCTGATGCCAAAATTTCTCTTTACAACCCAGTTGTTTCAACTGCTACTCCAGATGTTCTTTACCCTACCAAGGACACTTTCCATTGCTAGGTCATTCGCTCTGAGAGGGTTTTCCCCACCCACCCTTTCTTTCCATTGCTAGGTCATTCGACCTGAGATGGTTTTGCCCACCCACTCTTTCGTTCTTCAGTTCCTGGAAGGTCCTTTGCCTCCCCTCCTTGGTGATGCCCCTCGAGATAAGTATGCACCCTTTAGGATCGGCCTTTCGAAGACATTTTCGGGTCAGTTATTCATACAGCTTTCGAGTGATTACGTCTAGCAGTTTTCCTTCCGTTTCTGCTCCGTAGCATTTTTATTATTCTCTTGTTTTTGTTGTTATATTCTGTTACCTTGTTACTACTACTGAAAAGAAGAAGAACCCCAGGAAGCAGTGTGCATTGTGTAGATGAAAGCGAGACGCACGGGGAAAGCGGATAAGGAAAGAGCCGTTTCTACTGTGTGACGCGTAATGTTCCGTTATGCGTGGTGCGGTGTTTTAGAAGTTCAAGTTCAAATATATGAATGTTTATATTTTGTATACAGTTTATTTGTTACATATGTGAATTAGTTATTTTTTATTGTATATTATTTTATTGTTTCATGTTTATTACGTAAGTGTATATGTAATTTACCCCATATACACCATATATATATATATATATATATATAAGTACGTTTTATACGTAAGTTTTTCTTAATTTTGTAGTTTGCACCAAAGAAATGTAACTTTTAAATATGAACCGAGTTCAAGTACCTCGTATCTATCAATAATATAAAAATTTTAAAGTTCGATAACATTTTTATAAAAATTTACTGTTAAAAAATGAATGCATTTCTTTAATTGTATCATTATGATTTTTTCGAAATTGCAATAAAAAAATGACTTTTTTTAGATCCTATATTGTAAAAAAATCGTCAGGGAAGCGGTTAATAGGCAAAACTGGTCAATTAAATTATAGTGAAATTACAATATTTGTTATTTATATTTATTATTGTAATTTGTTGTTTCTTGTGAATTTAGGAACTATGCCAGGTTCTGTGATAGATAAACTTCATTTTACTTGATTATTTTAATATGATATTTACCTGTTTGTTGTTTTTTTGTTCCTGTAAACTACATACAGTAAAACCCCTATTTAATGAATCGCTGGGGGATTAGAATATATTTCACTAAATCGAGGTTTTCATTAAATGGAGGTTTTCAATTAAAATGAGTTAAATTTATCTTTTTTGCTTGTGTATTAGTTCCATTATACAATACCAGAATAAGGCCACTGAAAATGGTCTCTATAATAAAAATCCATTTTTCAATATTGTATGCAAAATACTTTAATACTTTTAAAATAAACATTTATAAACAAATTCCAGTGACAAACAAGCCTTATTGCTATTGATTATGAAAATTTCTGTAATGAATCATTCATATGATTACAAAAAATAATTTCAAAATTTTAAAAGTATTTTCAAAATTGACATAAATCTTGAAATAATTTTTCATCCCTCCTTTAAAAAGCTTCATCATACAACATTAAATAGAAAATATTAAAATATATTTGGAATTTCACATAAAAAAAATATCAAAATTATTCAAAAACCAAGCATACAGAAAAAGCTACAAGAAAATTATTTATTAAAATAGTCCAGCAAACTTGTTTGCTTCTTCTGGCGGGTGCTGTGAACATTCAGAACTTCTCGCTCCAAAGAATTTACTTTTGATATAGTAGTGCTGTCCACATCAAAAGAAGTTAAATATCTTCGCATCACTTCAAGTACCTGAACCACTTCACCAAGTGTGGGAACTGATTCTTCTTCTTGTACTGCCTCTTCTTCTACTACTGCCTCTTCTTCCTCTGCCTCTTTGGTATAACAGATTTCTTCCACGTCTTGTGGAGGACCAGACGTACTCTCAAGATCATCACACTGGACAAACTCTTCAAAATTTGTGTCCATGTCAGGTGCAATTTTCGTGGTCAATCACATCGATATCTACATCAATTTCCATAGCATTGTTGCAATTGAACGCAGCCTTATGGAAACAGTTTGATATTGTTTGAGGTGTAACTGAATTCCATGCAGCTGTTACCATATGCATACCCTGAAGGATGCTCAGTTTCAAATGTTTATTCATCTCGATGTAGGATACTGCTTTCTGCACCAAAGCCTTCCTGTACTTTGCTTTCATGGAGTGAATAATGCCCAAGTGGCTGCAGATGGCTAGTACAATTAGCTGGAAAAAACACCACTTTTATATTGCGAAGAAAATCAGTATCTGGAGGGTGGGCCGGACATTTATCAATAAATAGAAGAATTTTTCTATTTGCACCACCCATCTTTGCATTTAATGATTTAAAAAATGTTTTAAATATATCCGTTGTCATCCATGCATTTTTATTACTGGCATATTTACATGGCAATGCCCGGACATTTTTAAAACACCTTGGCTTGGCAAATTAACCTATTATTAGAGGCATCAACTTTTCACTGCCATCTGAATTTGCACATAAAAGTGCAGTTATCCTATCTTTACTTCTCTTTCCACCATGGCACTTGTCTCCTCTAGTAGCAAGAGTTTTTGATGGTAGAAGGTTGAAAAAATGCCGGGGTTCGATTCCCAATGGGACAAAAATTTTTTCTCTGATTTTTTTTTATTTGTTCGCAATTTCCAGCATATCGTCAATAAAACTTGCACAAGATTTAAAAAATATTTCCTCCATGCATTATAACTAATATTTTCTTCATCGTAATTATTCACCGTAATTCTTCACGAACATAATTTTACGGATCACTACCCATTCGCTTTACCATCATGATCGAACCCTGGAAATAATATTTGAAATCCAACTCATTTACCCTAGACCAACGCTCCTAGATAATTAGGAAAGGACTTTTAACGTTCTTATTTCAATGACTCTCGGATCGCGATTTTCAAAGGACATTTTCTCATAAACGACGTCGAGTATATAGCACACTATGACAACAGGTAACTGAGTGTGATACCAGAAATGAGGAACATACGAGCGGGATTCATTACATTGTAGGATTTACGGTTTCCTTGCGGCCGCTACCGTCTTAGCAGACAATGTAGCCGCTTGCGCGTGATGAGCCATTCACAATGTTTTGAGCGTATATCGTAATTTTTACTTACAATATGTTTCTTTTGTTATTTCTTTTTGCTCATGAAAAAGTTTACTACATGCGGGAAAAGTCAAATAAAAATTGAAGTACGAGTACATAATATTCTTCCACTAAATGCGGGTTTTTCACTAAATCGGGTTTCACTAAATGCGAGAAAATAATACATTGTTTATATGGGGCTATTGTCGGGACATGAAAAAATCTTCACTATATCCGGGATTTCACTAAATGCGGGAACATGAAATCGGGGTTTTACTGTATTTGTTTAACACATTCACGATGGCATGACCTAATAGTGGGTCACGGGAGTTCCTACTCGTGGGCATCGTGATCCACCAGTAGGTACTGACAATTGCGCCGGCAGCCTCCATGTACCACAGGTGGGTCACGAAATCCCAGAAAATCATGCATTTTTCTTGAATTGACATTTCTTAAGTAGTATTCTGTATATTGTTTATGCCCACAGGGATAATTACCCATTCAGCAAGTCCAAATTAGCACGTTTATGAAGACGTGGGTCACAGGCATTACTTTTCCTGGGTGTCATGACCCACCTGTGGGTCACAGGTAATTTAACTCATGGGTGCCATGACCCACCAGTAGGACACGATGCCTATGATTTATATAGTCTTCACTCAGGCAGAAGGCTAGTAAGAAATATTCTGAATTTTTTTACGGCCACAAGAAGCAATTTGCACATGTACCAATGGAAAATCTTAGGCACACCAATTTTCAAAGTTGGACACGATTAAAAATAAGAAGACTTGAACATCTTTTTAAAATCTGACCACAAATGCAGGATACGCCACCCTAGAACTAGTGGGTCATGATGGACACATAAAATTTGTTTACAAGTTACAAGATGTAGGTTTATAATAGTTTACCCTGGCATCTCTGCAACCCGCAATATTTCCATAATTAATCTCTATTAATAAATAAATATGAATGATTTTTATACACTATCTCTTTTAGTACATTCCAAAAATGCCCCTAAACTTCATGAACATGAAAAAATTCAAGTGAAACAAATGGATGGACAGGGTTGGAAAAACAGAGAGAGAGAAAGCTTACCCCCATAAATGCTATGATTTACGGCAGGGTTTCCCAAACTTTTTTTGTCGCGTACCCTTATGAGCCCTATCAATCACATGAAGTACCCCTTAAAAATTGCTACAAGTTATATGCATGAAATTAATGTTATTTTTCATAATTAATATCCATCCTCTTACTGGAATAGAGAAAAAAGGTTGAAAACAACCCCTGCCCTACATAATAACATAATTAGACAAAAGGTTTCTAAGTGTCACACAATAAAACACACATAATTTTCAGTAGTTTAATCACTATATGGTCTTATCCTGAAGTTTCTGATGTACATCGTTAAAAGTAATAATTTATGTTTTGAGCCTTATGCTTAAGAATGATACCATAACAAAGGTTTGGTTTCCGTTGTAGCATTTTCTTTAGTATTATCTTCTTACTGCTATAAGAAATACATTACTGAGAATTACTGTTGACTTTACTAAGTATTTTCTGAAAGCAGAAATTGCAATTTGGACAGTTTAAAACATCTGTGAGCCGAAAAAAGGTTCAAGAGCGCTAAATGTTTATTATAAGGAATTTTATGAATAAGTGGAACTTTTAACCACAAAAATAACTGAATTTTAATAATAAAAAATTAAACCATCTGCCATTACATAAATTTTTTAAAGTACCCCCTCGTACCTATCAAAGTACCCCCAGGTTTGGGCATTAATAAGTAAGAAGTTAAAAATGAAATTTATGCCCCTGGGGAAGTACATTAAAAATGCCTTACATCGCGAATGTGTTAAACATACATTGAATTTTTTTCAGAAAAATTTGCCTATAAATCCAGGGACATTTTAACTGAAAAACAGTAATTTCATGTCGACACAATTTACCTTGCAATATAAATGTATATCAAAACTAAGATTATTAGGTAGGACAAATTCCAATAACTTTTGCTCCTACCAAATATATAATCTAGAGTAAATTAGAACTGCTTCCTCAACTTCATAAATAAAACATTATCACAAGAAAGTCAGTTTCATGATGTAAGCAGAATAATGGGCACTTCACTAGGACCAAAATAAAAAATTCCTAATACCTGTAAGTGAATTAATTCAATCAAATATAACTTTTCTTCTCCTGTCACCAAGACCTTTCTGCATGCCTTACACCAACAAATCTCTTTGCCATAAGAGCAAAAATTTATGTTTGCAAAGGTCAATAAAGGCTGCAGTTGATCATGTCTGCTTTGGTCTAATGGAAGAATTTTTCACAAAAGCAACTAAGCTGCCTTTAATTATAGCTTGCCTCATGCACATGGTCTTAAAATAATTTCCATGGTAACAGGCAAAGCCAAGAGAAGATCAGTCAACATTAATACCAGCTTATAAAAACTTGTACAGGCACTTTTTCAAATAGGAACTTGAAGCATATTACTATTAGGAAGCGAATACTAAAGGTAGGCCAGACTGGCCAAGTGGCAACATACAGCCAACAATATTAAATTATAACAATTAAAGCTAATCATAAAATTGATGGCTTCATCTTTTCTTAGTTCATGGCTCACTGCTATCAAAGTGACCATAGGGCTAACCAAGTCCCCATTACACATCACCCTATCAGTGTGCATGTGTGTATTTTTCACTAATCAACCTCTTCGATTATTATAATACCCTCTCAAACAATCCCCCATTTCTCACACATATAATCATTTGTATGTTTCCTGGATAGTAACCACAACTTCAATTAAATATAATACAGTGGAACTTCCATAAGCTGAACTTTAATGGAAACAAAAAAATATTCAAGTTAAAGAAAATTCGACTTATGAAAATACGTTCTTCTCATAGGGAACCATTCCTAATGTCATAGCTAGTTCCTCATGGTAGGGATCCAAACTCTTGACACACACACTCTAGCACCAGTATTATTAATGCTTCATATGCTATTCTTTTTCTCACCTTGTACTATTTTTAAAATTTTCTACTACCTACTTTTTTATCTTCCTGTAAATATACTTATACACTATATTTACCGTATTTTTGGCATATAAGATGCACCAGGGTTTAAGACACCACGGTTTTTAGAAGATTTTTCAGGAAAAAGTATTTTGGTTCACCAATGTATTTAGGAAGGGCCTCATCGTGTACCATTTTAGGCTGTGATTAAGCCCATATTTGGCATCATTTACAGAATATATTACGGCGTGATAACAGTTAAATATAACATATTAGATAAACTTCATTCATAAAATAAATAGGGATCCAAAACATAAACACTTGCTTCGAGACTTATATAGCTAAATGTGCCCTGCGTTAACTCGGCAGTTGTATTAATTAAGTTGTTGGAGTGCGCCGCAAGTATAGATACCCTTTACCGATAGTACTTACTTAAACGTAAGGGCAAGATGATATTTTAATATAATGGGATAAATAATAAATAGAATGCATGTGCAATAACAATACATACACTCAACAAATCTTTTTTCTTCTGCAACTCTATATGCCTCGTATATGATTTTGATCGATACAGCAATACCAAATTTTCTCTGTTCTACTATCCATCACTTCCTTCACTAGTTGTGGCCATTTAAGACCAACCTTACGAAGACTATCTTTCTCTTATCCCATCAGCTTCAGTTTTTCCTCATTTTCCCCATTCACAAATCATTTTTGTCTGTGGGAGGTGGACTGAAATAATGTCCTGCTGCTTGGTTTCTGTGCTTTTTTGCATGTTGAATTACCTGAAGCTTACAGGTAATAGTATAGGCCAATCTTTTCATTGCTGTAGCCATTGCAAACTCAATGCACATAATGTTATTTATCCTAGATACGCATAAAATATTTATGACATCTATATAAATTCTACTGTTCTGTGGCATTAATCAGGATCATTAGCAACTAAAATATCTCAAATGGACCAAAATTGTAATCACTGTGAGCGGACATGTATTAAAGCATAATAATGAAAATGCGTCCTTGGAATTCACATTGCATAAGGTATTACTGTACATATAAACAACATTTTCACTATGAATATAATTTATATTTTATTGATTTTGCGATGAATGACTGCCAATTATTGCTTTTGGGGATGAGTGTGCTCGTTAGTGTCAGTATTGAAAACAGTAATAATCTTACCTATGGCGTATAAGACAGGCTGATTTTGGGGTAATTTTTCTGGAAAAAAGTGCGTCTTATATGCAGAGAAATATGGTATTTTCATTTAATTGTCATTAATCCAAACCATAAAAGTATCTGTCATCTTGAAGTAATAATAACAAAATAATATCAAATAATAACATCACACATTGGACTGTCATACCGATAAAATATAAGCCATTTTGAGTTGATTTAATACACCACAAATGCTACAAACATATATAATTCTTCTAAGATTAAATGAAGATTACAATGTATGTGATTAATAAAGAAGCTAGGAAAGTGTACAGTGTATCACCAATAGGCATATTTTGTGCAATTGAGTATTTTAAACATAACGATTTACTTTGATTAAATGCACACCTTAAAACAGCGAAGCACCATAACCAAATTATGGCTGCCTACTAATAATTTCTTCAATAAAAACTATAAGGTATATTCAGGCTGTACTTCTAGTATCTTCATTATTTAGCCTACTGAGTATAATTTAGCATTTTCTTAATTTTGGAATTAATGGTTCACGTAACCAAGGCAGGGTTGCCCACAATTACAAAAACAAAAAATTAATGTTTTTCATCTCATAAAATATTGAGAGAATTTCCCTGAAATTCGGTGCACTGGACGTATGGCCAGAGAAAGTAACAAAATGATATAAATGGTGCACATAACCCAAACAAAGGTGCCACTATTGCAAAAACAAAAATAATGTTTTCCATATCTTATAAAATATTGAGTGGATTTCCATGAAATTTGCTACTCTGGACATATTGCCAGAGAAAGTAAAATAATCGTATAAATGCTTCCCGTAACCCAAACAGGGGTGCCACTATTACAAAAACAAAATAAATTATTTTCTTCTATATCCCGTATAATACTGGGCGGATCTTCATGATATTTGGTATATAAGACTTCCATACAAAGAAAGTATGAATTTTTTTAAATATATGGTATGTGTTTCATACTGTTTTGTTAGCAATGACTTTCTTCTCATCAGACCTCTAAATATTATCATTATAGCAATAAACCGAAAGGCATTAAATGTGCAAACAATGTTAGTGAATAAAAGTTAAAATAAAATTTTTATTTATAAAATTCATTTTTAATAAATATTCCCACAAAATATCCTTATAAACAACGGTTTGTAGGCACATGCACTGATATTAAATATTTTTGTAATCTATAACTATAATCTTATATACTTCACACACTGCAAAGATTTTTAACATTGACAACAATTACATATCCATGCATGAATTTTTCTAAGTTGAAAGCGAATGACGACTTTCTTGTTTGATTTTCTTGGAAAAGGCTACTCTTTCAATAAAAATGTATTTAGCAAGAAATATTCTATTTGGCTAGTTCTACAAATTTGATCTGAAGAATTTTTCAATGTGACTAATATTTTACAAGATATGAGGAAAAGTTCATTTTTTGTTTCTTGTAAAGTGGCACCCCTGATTGGGTTTTGTAAACCATTTATGTCATTTTTGTGTTGTCTTTAGCCACACGTTCTAAATACCAAATTTCATAAAAATCCATTTGTTTGAAGCAAAGAACGAACATGTGTACGGACGGACAGACAAAAGGAAGCTAATAGGTGCTTGCATTGGAAATGAAATGTCCAAAAATCTTTCAGTTGATAATGCTCTTGTTTGAAGGAAGGCAGAAATAATTTCTGTATTGCCATCTTCATTTATTCCTCTATTTGTAATGTAGGACTTTTTTGGACTTGAGGCCATTTCCTCCTTTTCCATATCTTTAGATAATTTTCAAAATAATACAGGTATCATCCACTGATGCAACATCCAGAACATCGAATGTTCAAACGCAAGGTTAAACACACTCGTTTGGGTTGGATTCAGAATTGTGCAGCAGTTCCAGCTAGCTGCCATTGTGTTTGAATCTAATATTTGGTGTTCAAGATTTTTTGGACATTTTAGCCCTTATTTGTGATTGAAATGATTGATAAGAAGGAAAAAAATTATAAGGATGCAGGAGAATTAATGATAAAAGTGCAAAAAGATGACAGCTTTCATTTTATGAGAAATTAAATGCTTTAATGTGGTATGAGAAAGGTGAGTCGTTCGCCAAAATTGGACATTCGTTGGATCTAAATTGGTCAACCATTGGTACCATAATAAAAGATGAAGAGAATTATGGAGCACGTAAATAGTGGGGGAGATTTAAATAAAATGGTGTCTTGCACTAGAGCTAGGCCAAATATTACGGAGGAAATGGAATGCCTACTTAAATTGTGGATCGATGATCAAGTAGAAAAGCGTGTTCCTGTGTTTTACCTGTGATTCAGGCAAAAGCTAGGGCCTTGCATAATGAATTTCAAAAATCAAATGGGTGAAAATTCAGGTGAAGTGGAACCTTTTGGAGCCAATTAGGGGTGGTTCAGAAGGTTCAAAATTCATTCAAAGCTCCATAATATTAAAATGACAGGTGAAGCTGCCAGTGTAGATGATGAGGCGGCAGGTGATTTTCCAAAATAGCTGGCTGATATTATTGAGGAAGGTAGTTACTGTAGTCAGCAGGTGTTCAATGCCAACGAAACAGCTGTTTTAGAAAAAATATCTTCTTGAACCTACATTGCAGTGGATGAAAAGAGCATGCCTGGATTTAAAGCTGTAAAGGACAGGCTAACTTTGCTTTTAGTGAGCGATCCAGCTGGAGATTTTAAATTGAAACCCTTGCTTGTGTATACCAGTGAAAATCCCAGGGCCTTAAAGGGACTAGTGAAGAGTAAACTACCTATGATTTGGAAATCAAACACTAAGGCTAGGGTCACAGGGCTGCTTTTTCAAGAATGGTTTATGCAGAATTTTGCTCTGCAATTTTGTTTTCAAGGCATTGCTCTTGACAATGCCCCAGGTCATCCACTCATGTTAGCAGACTTGCATGAAAAGGTTAATTTAAGTGGTGTTTTTGCCTCCAAACTCCACCTCCCTATTGCAACATATGGATCAAACTGTAATTGCAACTTTCAAGTCTTATTTTATCAAGAAGACTATGGATCAGGCCATAGCTGCTACTAATAAAGATGGGACCCTAAGCCTCAAGCAGTTCTGGAAGAATTACAATGTCCTTGATGCAATGGTATACATTGGCAGCTGTTGGAAAGACACAAAGGAATCAACCATGAATGGAGCATGGAGGAAACCCAATTTGTCTCAGACTTCCAGGGCTCTGAGGAGACTCCTGAGACAATCATTGAAAAAGTTGTTTCCATGAGAAGGCAGCTCGAGTTGGAAATGAATGCTGATGATGTGAGGGAACTCCTGGATTTTGTCGATCTATGATTCTTCATTAACTGTTCAAATTTTTCTATTTTAATGTTTTATGTGATATTTGTAACCAATATAGGGACTATAAATACTTACAATGAAATTTTAATAATGTAGTTAACCAGCAATGGATCAATATAATGCAATAACCATTCAGGGACAAAAGCTAACATAAATTTGTCACAGTGGGGTCAATCCTGACTAGATAATTTCTTTCTTTGTTCTATTGCTGACACATGAACATAATGCACATAATATATAAATAACCTTTTCTTTTCATACAAGCATAAATACAGCAAAATCTATATCTACTACAATACCAATTTACTTAATTATTCCTTACCTTATCATCTTTCATATATGGCTCAGCACATTCACTAATGTCCCCTTGAAGTACCTTCTCCAATTTTATCACTAAAAATAAGTCTGTTGATGGATATGTGATATCAAAAATACATGATCTACTCAATGTGCTGATATCACAGTATGGAATGTGGGAGCCCAGCATTCTCTTTAACGCTTCTGAATTCATGTCAAAATAAAAGTTTTCTGAAACTTTTTTCTTTTCTTTGGCATCATAAAGAGCCATTATGGCAAAAATAGGCTCAACTTCCAAATCCAACCTGAAAAGAAAGTAGCATTAAATTCTTTGTGCTGTAAGTTCACTTATCAATAAAGCTTGTATCTTCTGCATATACTAAAAAACTATGATTGTTGGGTTGGTACATCATGCTCAAAGGCAAACTCAGGCTGGGAGGAATGGAGGTCTCCATGCATTTTTACTACATAAACACAGGTGTTTGCACTTAATGCTGTCAGTTTTTTAGCCAAGCTGTTAATCAAGAAATAAATGAAATATTTTTGCATCAAGTTTGTTCATTTTCAGTTGCATTGGGTGCAATTATTTTTTGTGCATTAACATGGTGAGACAGATTGAAGAAGTCAGAAAACATACTTTCCTTCTTGATGAACAGCTCAGCTAAAAATATGACCCTGCAGAGTGGTAACATCTCTATTTACATTGCGAAAAGGTCCAAGAATATATGTACCTACCAGTCTGAGTTGGCCTTAAACAGAATTTTGGTTATTCACTGCATACAGTAACATGGAAATGGGTGCAGAGTATTTTGGATTTGCATTATAAATTCACTTATAATGATCATACAAATTTAGAATTGGAACCAAATAACGCCTAAAACAATGAAAATTTATTTTGCAACCATTAATTTTCAAATGTGTCGAATTGGCACACAAATTTGTTTTGAAAAACTTTAAATTTTCTGAACATGTGAAATTGTTGTGAAAAAGTTTTTCTCGAAAGAATTTGCAACTTGCTTTTAACTTTACATACATACAGCCCAAGTTATTGGGAATAGAGAGAGAAAAGAGTGAAAAAGGTGAAAGGTGGGAGAAAAAGGGGTGAGATATGGGGAAAGACGAGGGAGAGACAGAGGAATGATGAGGAAGATATAGGGGAAAGAGTGAAGAGATTTGGGGAAAAGATAGGAGAAAGAAGGAGAAGAGGGAGGAGAGATGGGAAAAGAGGGGAGAAGATGGGGGAATGAGGGGAGACAGGAGAAGAGGGGGCGAGATGGGGAAAGAGGGGGGAAGATGGAGGACAGAAGAGTGGGAAGAGATGGGGAAAGAGGGGGAAGATTGGGGAGAGATGGGGAAAGAGGGGGAAGATTGGGGAAAGAGGGGAGACAGAAGGGGAAGAGGGAGGAAAGATGGTGGAAGATGGGGAGACAAAAGTAGAAGAGGGAGGAGAGATGGGAAGAGATGGGGAAAGATGGGGAGACAGAAGGGGAAGAGGGAGGATAGATGGGGAAAGAGGGGAAGAGACGGGGAAGATGGGGAGACATGGGGAAAGAGGGGGAGAGATGGGAAGACAGAAGTGAAAGAGGGAGGAGAGATGGGGGAAGAAGGGGAGAAGAAGGGGAAGATGGAGGAGAGATGGGGAGAGATGGGGGAAGAAGGAGAGACAGAAGGGGAAGAGGGAGGAGAGATGGGGAAGAAGGGGAGATGAAGGGGAAGAGGGAGGAGAGATGGGAAGAGAGATGGGGGAAGATGGGGAGACAGAAGGGGAAGAGAAGGAAGAGATGAGGAAAGGGGGGAGAGATGGGGGAAGATGGGGAGACATGGGAAAAGAGGGGGAGAGATGGGGGAAGAAGGGGAGATGAAGGGGAAGATGGAGGAGAGATGGGGAAGAAGGGGAGATGAAGGGGAAGAGGGAGGAGAGATGGGAAGAGAGATGGGGAGAGATGGGAAGAGAGATGGGGAGAGATGGGGGAAGATGGGGAGACAGAAGGGGAAGAGGGAGGATAGATGGGGAAAGAGGGGAAGAGACGGGGAAGATGGGGAGACATGGGGAAAGAGGGGGAGAGATGGGAAGACAGAAGTGAAAGAGGGAGGAGAGATGGGGGAAGAAGGGGAGAAGGGGAAGATGGAGGAGAGATGGGGAGAGATGGGGGAAGACGGAGAGACAGAAGGGGAAGAGGGAGGAGAGATGGGGAAGAAGGGGAGATGAAGGGGAAGAGGGAGGAGAGATGGGAAGAGAGATGGGGGAAGATGGGGAGACAGAAGGGGAAGAGAAGGAAGAGATGAGGAAAGAGGGGGAGAGATGGGGGAAGATGGGGAGACATGGGAAAAGAGGGGGAGAGATGGGGAAGAAGGGGAGATGAAGGGGAAGATGGAGGAGAGATGGGGAAGAAGGGGAGATGAAGGGGAAGAGGGAGGAGAGATGGGAAGAGAGATGGGGAGAGATGGGAAGAGAGATGGGGAGAGATGGGGGAAGATGGGGAGACAGAAGGGGAAGAGGGAGGATAGATGGGGAAAGAGGGGAAGAGACGGGGAAGATGGGGAGACATGGGGAAAGAGGGGGAGAGATGGGAAGACAGAAGTGAAAGAGGGAGGAGAGATGGGGGAAGAAGGGGAGAAGGGGAAGATGGAGGAGAGATGGGGAGAGATGGGGGAAGACGGAGAGACAGAAGGGGAAGAGGGAGGAGAGATGGGGAAGAAGGGGAGATGAAGGGGAAGAGGGAGGAGAGATGGGAAGAGAGATGGGGGAAGATGGGGAGACAGAAGGGGAAGAGAAGGAAGAGATGAGGAAAGAGGGGGAGAGATGGGGGAAGATGGGGAGACATGGGAAAAGAGGGGGAGAGATGGGGGAAGAAGGGGAGATGAAGGGGAAGATGGAGGAGAGATGGGGAAGAAGGGGAGATGAAGGGGAAGAGGGAGGAGAGATGGGAAGAGAGATGGGGAGAGATGGGGGAAGATGGGGAGACAGAAGGGGAAGAGGGAGGAGAGATGGGGAAGAAGGGGAGATGAAGGGGAAGAGGGAGGAGAGATGGGAAGAGAGATGGGAAGAGAGATGGGAAGAGAGATGGGAAGAGATGGGGAAGATGGGGAGACAGAAGGGTAAGAGGGGGGAGAGATGGGGGAATGAGGGAAGAAAGAAAGAGAGCCAAGCAAAAAAATTAATAAATAGTTTATTTAATAAATTTTATTTATTCTGACAATTTTAGAAAAGCATACCTCAACTGAAGGCATTTGACAAGGATCCTGTGGCCCATGTGTTCGCTAGGTATTTCAGCTGGAAATCTCCGTTCGATAATTTCCTCTTCATTTTGTGCAGGGAAGAGTGAAAATAGTGCATCCTATGAAATAAAATGTGTAATCATGATGAAAAAGTATTTGAAAATATTACGAATGTACTATCTGAGATATTTTATATGGAATCAGCTTTCTCTAATGCAATTCAGAAGAGTAGCTGTTTCATATGGGATAGTAGAAAATACAAAATGTTTACATCATTATTGACGATTCATTTGCTTATTCTCAACCGCTCTATTCCTTAATCCTCTTGTCACTGCCATTTACAGCTACAGTTTACTGAAAAAATCATCACCAATAAAATCATATGTACTTCTCTTTGCTGCATCTTAACCTTTAATGTAGAGTTGATACCACTGTGGCATCACAAGATCTATGCCTTAGACAGCCAGCTAATGCCATTATTACTTTGCAGGTATCTCATTTATATATGTACTATACATTTTTCTCCACTATTTTGCAATATTTTTCCTTTAAAATTTAGATCTTAGTTCTTAGAAGGCATCCATATGGAAAATATGAATTATCTCACACAATCATGGCAACTTTCTGGCCCGTGGGAACCCTTGTTTCAGAAAGGGATTCTTGGTTAATGACTACTGTAAAACATGCAGTGACTAGAACAGATTTTGGCATTTTTTTTAAATCAGCTAATGAAATCATTTTGTCCATCAATTATACTTCCATGTCTGGTAAACTACTTCTACACCATTCAAGTTAAAGCAAATGAATTTTGAGAGATTGCTCATGGCCATAAGTTCTTTCCACAGTTGAAATTAGGAGATTCTAGAGGCAGCCTAAGGGGTGTATTGTTTATTAAAATAACCACCTTGAATACCTGATTCATCAGTCTTTCCTTTCTTGTTTCCTTTAAAATGGAGTTGCTGTCATTGTTTGGGTTTCTTTGTGAATAGAAGAGTTCGGAAAGTAAACAGACCAAATATGGACATAAAACCGGATGGGAACATAAGCATAGGAGTGAAATCGACAATTTTTCTATGTAGTTCCTTGAGAAATCATTTTCAAGAGGACATTCTCACAATTAGGTGGTAAAGGAAGAGGTGTTATATTTGTGCTGAGTGTGATAAAGAAGAAGAGTCCGGCTCAGAATCTTTCAGGGCAGTTCTTTGACATATCTCATATATCGTGTGTCTGGAGTATCATCATAGCAAACATTGGCCCAAGGAATCCATAAGATGGCGATGCAGTATGTATAGAAAATGGACAAGGACGAACGATGAAGGTACATTGTGCCATATGCTAAATTGTGTTATGTTTAGGATCAAGTTTCCAGAATTATTATACAAAAGTCAATTAGCGTCTTTGATTTATCAACAAGAATGCAGAAATCTTTGAGCCATTGACAATTTCAGGTATTTATAAACTATATATATATATATATATATATATATATATAGTTTTTGCAAAAAATACACTTTATTTTATATCTCTCTCATGAATCTAAAGCAAGTAATAAAGAAATAACAAAAGTAACACACTGTGGTATTTAAATGCAGAAGATATCTGACTGGCAGAGCCACAAAAGTGCATTAAAATTCCACCCTTAAGGTTAATCAATATCAGTCACTTTAATAATAAATACAAAAAATCTCAGTTAACAGAACCTGAGCAAGAAATAATGTAAGCAAACTTAGACCAAATTATATGTCAGTATAAATTTGGTTGATTCGGTTCATGGTAAAAGAAAATTGAGGTCAACCAGATACAAATTGGATGATTATTGGGAACTCTCTTTATAGGAAATTTTAATACATGATACATAAATTTAATATGAAGAAAAAGACATGGTACACATATGCGCAAAAACGGTTGGTTTGAGGTTCAATAAATCAAAGAACTTGTTCCCAAGTAATGACAACAATATAACTAACCTGCCTCTCTTCTGTTCTTCTAACTTCATTCAATTGGTCCACAGTCTCTGGAGGGATCCTCTCCAGCAGAGATGGAATGAGAGCATCACTTACTGAGTTACGCAAATCAAAACTTGCCCAGCTACCTCTGGGTGTGTCTACAGAATTAATGGATTGCCGAGACAGTGGAAAATTAGGGTCCTGAAAACAATACATGCCGAGATTTTTCAAAAAGCAAATGTACATATGCTCACAACTTGTGATGCTCAAATTGATAAAAAATGCAAAATGAAACAGCGGTAGCACTCACTTTATATCCATCATCATCGGGAGAATTGGCTATTGCACCCTGCTCAAGGTCAACTTCAAACTCTTGACGCGGTATGCCCTGAACTAAAGCTAATCTTTCACCTGCATGGTCTCTCACCCAGCAACTGCTAGAATGGTGGCGGTAGCGGTGACTTACAATCACCCAATCAGAGGTGTAGGATTGCACACAATCACAAATGTGGGGAGGAAGATTTTCACTGCAATGGACATGAAGGAACCCAATTTTCCCAATTAATTGGATATGCAATTACAGTTTCATTAGTGTCACTGGAAGAGAATATAATTACATAAAGAAATACATTAAAACCAAACATACTACTTTAGATTGTTTTCCATGCAAGAAAAATATTTAGGTATTAAAATATATAAATATATTCCAATTTTCTTCTCAACTTTTAGCTATACACAATAAAATTCCTCATCCTGTATACAGTAATAAAGCACTTCCCATGATGTGATCTCAATGACAATACAAGACTACAGGAAAACTTTTGCTTTTCCACTTGCTTGGTCACGTTGCAGCAGTAGTAGTATTGATTTATTAAGTGCGACAGCATCAGTGGTCATTTTACACCATTAAAATTCAATGTGAAATATTTCATAGGAAATAAATTACATAAACCATGGTAAAATAAATAAAATAATTATTTATTCACAGAGCACTTAAAAGTGTAGTTTCCCTTAAAAACAATAAAATGACATCTTTTGAGTATCAACTGCTAAAATTTCAGAGAGATTCCCCATACTATTCAGCCTTTGGTAGGTGCTTCTTTATTTGATGCATTCCATCAGTTGTCTTACAGTTAGCGTACAGTTACAAGTGTTGCATGTCTTTTTCTTGCATAGAGAAGGAGTGCATTAGTGAGCAGTGGCTGATTCTAAGTTGGGTGACTGCAACTTCTTCCCAACAATTATCTCGCACTGTTGACCAAGGAGAAACACAGGCTTTGATTGCCCTCAGTGTTTTGTTTGTGACTGCATGCCAGGAGCTTTGCCAGTTTTCAATTAGGGTATTCTTAAATAGATTTTTTAGATCTTGAGATGGAACAAGTTGGCCACATATATCGGCATTGCTTAGAGCTGCTCTTGCTGCCGAGTCAGCTTTTTCATTTCCCACAATTCCCATGTGCCCAGGGACCCGCAAGAGGAGTATTTTCGCATTATTTGCCTTCAGACATGATAATCATCATCATCATGCTTCTGTCCGAAGACAGATTTTAACTGAATTGCTGCCTCCATTTCTCTCTCTCCCTAGAAGCCTCTTTTATACCTCTATAAGTATTATATCCCTGCTTTATATTATCTAATATTCCTATTCTTTTTCTCCCTCTTCCTCTTCTTCCACTAATTTTTCCTTCTAAGATCGTCCTTTGTAAACACTGTCTTCTCAATATGTGCCCTATCCAATTTGCTTTTCTTTTCCTGATTGTTTTTATTAGCGTCCTTTCTTCTCCCACCATTTCTAATACTTCTTCGTTTCTCTTCCTCTCTGTCCATTTCACTTTCATCATTCTTCTCCATACCCACATCTCAAAACTTTCTAAATATTTTTCCTCCTTTCTCCTTACCGTCCACGTCTCTGCACCATAAAGAGCTATGCTCCATATGTAGCATTTTGCTAATTTCTTCCTTGTTTCTAAATTTATTTTCTTGCTTGTGAGAAGCTCCTTCTTCTCGTTAAATGCTGCTTTTGCCATTGCAATCCTACTTCTGATGTCCTGTGTACTACTTCCATCCTGTGCTAAAATACTGCCAAGATATTTGAAACTACTTACTTGTTCCAATTTTTGGCCATTTACCATTATATTTAATTCTTTATGTTCCTTTGAAACCACCATGACTTTCGTTTTTTCAGCATTGATCTTCATTCCATATTGTTGGCCAACCTCCACTAGTCTGTCTGTCATCCTCTGAAGCTCTTTCTCGTCTTCTGCTATTAAGCCCTGATCATCTGCGTATTTAATGGTGGTAATACTTTCACCTCCTATCTTAAATCCTTTCTCTTCCATCAATGCTTCTTCTGTTATTGTTTCTGCATAAATATTAAATATCACTGGTGAAATAGGACAACCCTGCCTCACTCCCCTCCCTATTGAAGTACTTTCTGTTTCTTCTCCTTCAACCCTGACTCTAATCTTTTGATCAAAGCAAAGGTTTTTAAGCAGTCTTTTATCTTTCCAATCCATTCCTATTTTGTTTAAAATACCCAGCATTTTATCCCATTTCACTCGGTCAAAAGCTTTCTCCCAATCTACAAAACAAAAATACATACCTTTATTGACTTCTAGCGCTCTTTCTATCATCATCCTCATACATCCTATAGCATCTCTAGTCCCCCTTCCTCTTCTGAAACCAAACTGATTATCTTGCAGCTCCTTTTCTATTTTACATTCAATTCTTTTGGTTATTATTCTGGTTAGAACTTTAGCTGTATGAGAAATTAAACTAATAGTTCTGTAATCCTTACAACATTTTGCATTGTTCTTTTTCTCCAGTGGTACCATCACAACATCTAAAAAATCTTCAGGTCATATGCCAGTATCATATACTTGGTTAAAAAATTTTGTGAGTTGCTTAACTGCTTTAGATCCCAAAACCTTAAGAACGTCCGCTGGTATATCATCACTCCCAACAGCCTTCCTTCTTTTCATGTCATCAATTGCTCTTTTAACTTCAGACTCGAGAATACTTGGTCCTAGCTGATCTTCTTCCACATCCTCTTCTTCATTTAATTCAATATTTCTTGGCTTTCCTTCTTTGTCATACAGAACCTCAATGTATTCTTTCCAGACATTCTTTACATTGTCTGGGTCCGATACTATTTTACCACTTTTGTTCATGATTCCTTTACATCCTATCTTTCTTGCTTTTTTCTTGAATAGTTCCCTTGCTTTGCTATACATGAGGTCTGTTCTACAAATTCTTTCACACTCGACAATCTCCTCGCATTTCTCATTTATCCACTGTTCTCTGGCTTTATCTGTTTCCCTTCTTAAAGCATTATTTAACTCCTTGTACTTTCTTTGGCCTTCTTCAGTGTTTAAGTTCTTCCACTTTCTTTGCTCTTCCATTTTTTGCAGCATGGCTGCTGTGATCCAGGGTTTTTAGTTTCTTTCACCCATTATCTTTCCTACCTTCTTTTCCATTACATCTTTAATGTTGCTATGGATGTATCTCCACTCCTCATCTACATTCTTCTTATTTTCTTCAGCTCTCTCCCCCAACCTTTCCTCCAGCTCAGTCATGATAGCCTCCTTGTTTTTAAGAAGTTCCTCTAAGTTCCATTTCTTTTTAACTCTTATGTTTCTCTTAATGCTCTTCAGTCTACATTGTATATTTGCTACCAAAAGGTTGTGGTCAGAATCGATATCTGCCCCTGGTAGTGTTTTCACATTTTTTATGCTATTTTTAATTCTTTCATTGACTAGTATGTAATCTATCTGGTATCGTCTCTGGTCTCCTGGACTTCTCCATGTGTAAAGTCTCCGCTGGTGATGCTTAAACCATGTATTAGTTACAATTAATCTATTTCTATGGCAGAAATCCACAAGTTTATCCCCTCTTTCATTTCTCTTCCCTAGTCCATATTTTCCCACTATGTTATCTTCCTGTCCATCTCCGACTACACTGTTCCAATCTCCCATTACTATGGTGGTGATCCTTCCTTTTCCCTCCTCCTCCAATATCTCCATAATCTGTTCATAGATTTCATCTACTTCGTCATCGCCAGCATTAGTTGTTGGCATATACACTTGAATTATAAGCATTTCCACTGGCTCCATCTGAAGTTTTACGGCTATTAATCTATCATTAACTGTCACTACCTTGCTAATTCTTTCAGCTATCCCTTTCCTCATTATAATCCCCACTCCCCTTTCTTTTTTCTTCCCTCCCGAGTAAATAATCTTAAATTCGTCTGAATTTATCTCGCCTTCTCCTTCACACCAAACTTCACTAAGACCTACTATACCTACATTATTCCTTCTCATTTCCCTTTTTAAGTTCTCTAGTTTACCCCCTGAATTCATAGTCCTAACATTCCATGTGCCTATTTTTAATTTCTCACTACTTGCTTTCTTATTAATGTTACATTTCCTCTGTGCATGCCCTAGGGTAGTCCCCACCCGGAGATCCGATTGGGGGACTATTTTACCTCCGGAATATTTTACCCCAGAAAGATCCATAGAGGTATTTTCAGCTTTTCAGCCTATCATGGGAAATATAATGAGGTAGTTTCCCCTTGTTTTCCTCATCGCAGTTTCACAGAGTGATTACCCATCTGTAGCTGTTCAGATCTACATGATCACCACCTACAGAGGTACTGTGCAAGCTGCTGCCCTTGCACAGGGGGATGTAAAACCCCCAAGACTGCTTCTTAGTCTGACTCTTCCCCTCAGACCTTTCCGGCTTGGATGGTCCTACCAGGAGAATTATCTCCCGCTGGCATAGCTCTTTGGTTCGTAAGAGTACACAAACCCTCCCACCTCTGTAAGGTTATGCAGTCCTTAGGGAGGGGACATGATAATAAAACATTAATTTTCTGAACCATATGATGATTGTGGAATGGATTAGAGATGGCACTCAGAGCACTCATGGAGTCTGAGCAGATGATGTATTCTACACTCCTTAGCTCAGTGCCCTCCAATGCCTTCTGAATTGATTAGTTCAGCGGTGAATATGCTAGCAAGGGAATTTAGTTTAAAAGATTGAGTGCCATGTAAGCTGGAACTGTATGTGCACGAACAAGCTATTTCCGATTTAGAACCATGTGTAAAAATAGGTATAGACTCGGGGTGCTTCTTCATTATTTCTTGGAAATGTATCCTGTACATTAGTGTGTTCATTTGAGATTTCGAATGTTGGGATAGATGCATCAGAGAGTCTGGTATAGGCACCCACCTGGTGGTAATTTATGGAAGCCTCCATAGTACACTTCCGGAAGTTGGAGGCCTTCTCCATCAATTAAGTTTTTAAAACGAAGGGCAAAGTTACTCTTGGTCATGTTAACAAGTTCTGTAAAACGTGGGTTAAAGATTATTTTAAAACATGGATGGGTCTTCAAAGCAAACATTTTTGATTCATATGTACACATTAAAAACATTCTACAGATCTCTAGAGGTCGTTCTCCTGCTTCACAGTAAATACTGGGAACAGGGCTGGTTCGGAAAGCACCAGTCACCAGCCTAAGACCAGAGTTGTGTACAGATGTCAATGAGCACAAGTATATAGCATGAGTCTAGCAGTATATGAAAGACCAATAATCTATTTTTGATCTTATTAATGCTCTGTAAAGGATGAGCATTGATGAGCGGTCGGCATCCCACAATGAATTGGTTAAAAACCATAAAATATTTAAAACTTTATAGAACTTATCCTTTAACCCTTGGTACTCGGATTTTTTTTCTTGATTCTATTAGTCTACTCGGAATTTAATTTTTAAATACCCCATATTTCATAAATGGTGGCACTATGATGAAAAACTAAATTTTATTTTCATATAAACTTATTTATTTGCATTTTTTTACATTAAAAATTATTTTTCAACTCATACAGCAATTTTAATCTCTATATTTTTTCATGGTGTGATATTTTTTGAAACATTTACCCACATGAAGACCTGGATTACATTCACATGTCTCACAGATATAAATTGTCTCTCTTCTTCCACCTTGGACTTTTCTATTTGAACAAACAACAAAATCTTTATGTTTTTCGTTAGGGTGAGGGATGATTATATGGAGCTTTCCATCTAAATGTTGCTCTTGTTCTGTGGATGATGGTCTACCCCTAGAAGTTAGTGTACCACCCCGGAAATCTCCAACTAGATCACGTACAAGTTTCCTAATAAATCGTACATGAGATATCGGTTTTTCATTTTTTCTTTTTTGGCATTCTTTGTACAAAATGTAAGAATTCACAACACTGACCTCAAGCTCCCAGAAAAACAATTTACGCCACCATTTTAGAGTCTTCCTCATAAAACAGTACGTGCTGGTGTAGTGATCAGCTATATCAACTCCCCCCATAAAATTCGTATAATTTGTCACGACCTTGGGTTTGACAACTCTTTCTTTGCCACCGCCTCGCACTCTTCTTTCCACAGCTTCAGTCTCTGAAGTGTCCCATGTACTAAGCATGGTGACTATCCTCTTGTCTTTCCATGCAAGAAGCATTACATTTTCATCCCTGTACGCCACTATCTCCCCTTTCTTCAGTTTTGGATGTTTGATAACTGTTGGATTGTCTTTCCTATTGGGCATTATTGTCCCTATCAAGTGAGATTTTTCTTTGAGCAATTCCCTTGCAAGAGTGACACTTGTGTAATACCTATCAGTAAAGAGATGATAGCCTTGAGAATCAGATACTGAGTTCTTCAATCTGTCGTGAAGTTCTAAAACTATTCTGGTAGTAAAAGGAAGATCAGGTCTTACCAGGGTTTCGGATGTTATTCCACCATAATAAGGGACAAATGAATGTACGTAACTGCATTTAGAATCTGAAAGGACATATAAACGTATACCCCATTTTGTTGGCTTTTTAGGATTATACGTGATGAAGCGTATCTTTCCCTTGAAACCAACAACAGCCTCATTAACAGCAATCTCCCTTCCAGGACAGAATCTCTCCCTAAATTTCATTTCCAGATATAACAAAAAAGAGTTCACCTTCTCGGTTCTTGTTCTCAAATCTTTGCTTGACTTTTGATCATTTTTCAAGTGTAACATCCAAAATATTTGCAAAACACTATCCCTTTTGAAAACAGCTCAAAAAAATGGTATATGGGACTCAAAATCCAAGGACCAATAATCCTGTAAGTTAGGGTGATTCAATACATCCATATTTAGTATTACACCTAAAAAAGCCTTCATTTCCTCTACCGTCACATCTTTCCAATTATTCCAAGTGGATCGCTTGGATAGTTCTTTCTGGCTAAGTTTACACCTAGCATACTCGTTTGTCTCATCGGCTATATTTTTTATCAATGTCTCTGTAAAAAACAACTGAAAAAACTCTATTGCTGTGGCACATCCAGAAGGAACTTGAGGTCCAGCACATAACTGTCCAGTGGAGAAAAGGATCCTCCTAGGCGCCTGGTCATTCACAGATGCAGCTTTCCGTTTTTCTTTTGCTTGTTTTTCAACATAAACATCACTTTCACTGGATTTTATGACCGAATTTACAATGCTAACATCACCTTTATCTCCATCACTATCACTATCAACACTGCTGTCACTTGTATAAACAATTTTGCGTCTTCGTTTTGTCTTTACAAATTCAACATCACTGTCACCGTCAGTACATTCACTCTGATCTTTGGGTGAAACAAGGGAAGTTTTCCTTTTCGTAATTCCACTCAGACCAGCGATTGGTTCATTATCCTCATATGCGTGATCAGAGCACTCACTTTTGTCACTATTATATTTTTCAATAGTTTCTTCATTGTCAATGTAAAATTCATCGTCACTGCTTTCTAAATCTTTGGAAAATCTATCCATCCTAAGGAGATGCAATTCGTTCTGAATATACGACTACTTGTGGACAAAGCATTTAGTCAACTACAGAGAAGGCGTCGTTTGTAAGAGAACCCTGTGTCATGAAAACATCTGAGAGATGCTTCTAGAAACGTAAGCAAACCTCTGAGAGTGATAGAGGGACGATTGTTTACTAAGGTAAGATCATGGAAGCTCGGAAGAATATGACTCATCGTGTAAAGGGACCCGCCTACTCAAGATGTTCACTATGCAAGAGATAAAAAGAGAATGGGCCTTTGATGGGTGGGTGGATGACCACAAGAAGAAAACGAAATGAAAAAAGAGGTTGAAACTAGAAGCCAATACGAGATGGGACAGCTGACCGAGCGAACTTTTCTTTCTGACGAACTTTTATTTCGGAGGCAACTCCTCTATCAGACACATGATCCCCATTTGGTAATTCATTATCTGAAATAAACAAATGATTTCCAAGTAATGAATGGCAGCTAATGCAAGCGAAAATGCGCTTACACCTCAGTAAATAGATAAAGACGAACATCTGCTACGGCGGCAGCGGCTGGAAACGTCCTTTATGGGTAGATTATAGAAGGATATTATTCATTTATAAAATAATCCATGTTGCTTAATTAAGTTGCTGTTTACTCATATTTCCATGCTGATGATTACAAGAAAAGTTATTGGAAAAAATGGACAAAAATCCCCCTTCTCCTCACGATGAAACACTGTGTCGAGTGTGCCTCGACATGCGAGCTGGTGCCGATGCTAGCCGTGTCGAGTCACACTCGACACCCGAGTACAAAAGGTTAAAACGTTGATGTGGCTCCGCCAATTGAGTCTTCTGTCTAAAACCATGCCTAAAAAATAGATTGTATCAACAAGCTCTAGTCTATTGCCACCTAGCTTTAAAACTAGCTGTGGAAAAATCCCTTTCATTCTATGAAAATGGAGGCATGGTTTTTTCATTTGAGTAATGGAAATCATTTGAGCGAGCCCATTTTTCTAGACGATTAGTGGTAAGCTAAATGTCTTGTTGCTGTTGATAATTTTGATGATCTGCAGAAAATTGTATGATCATCTACAAAGAGAGATGCCACTATTGGTGGCTTTATGCAGTTTACTTTGTCGTTTATTGCTATGGCAAACAGGGTCATGCTTAGAACTAATCCCTGAGGAACTCCGTTTTCTATAGTAAAAGGACTCTATAGTGTGGATCCTATTCTCACCCTAGTTGCTCGGTTTGATAAAAATTCTTAATAGAAATAGGGAGATTTCCTTGAAACCTGTCATATAAAGTGCTTAAAATTTTATGTTGCCATGTGATGTCATATGCTTTTTCGAGATCAAAAAAGACTGCTACTACATGTTGGCAGAGTAGAAATGCCTCTTGGATGAAATTTTTGATTCTTACCAGGGGTTCAATAGTGGATCTGTTGCGCCTGAAGCTGCACTGGATATCTGAAAGAAGGTTATGGCTTTCCAGGCACCAATATAACCACCGATTAACCATTCTCTCTAAGATTTTGCACAGGCAGCTTGTGAGAGAGATGGGGCCATAACTAGATGGCAAGAAATTGTCCTTTCCCTGATTTGGTATAGGTATTACTATTGATACCCGCCATTCGTCGGGAAACTCTTTCTGCCCACATTTGGTTCATGGTGTTGAGAAGCTCCCTCTTTACCTTGTCTGGCAGATTTTTCATGGAAGTGTTGTGTATGTTGTCCACTAACAAGAAAGAAAGTTGATGAAATGACATGTTATGCATGTTCCCATAAAGCTGAAACTAAATTTTGTTATTTGAGGAGAAAAAATCCTGTACTTGACTGAGAATCAAACCAACTAAGCTATCAAGCCAGCATGATTGTTAGCTTAATTGGTTAATAAATGGGTTTGATTCCCAGTCAAATACAGGATTTTTTCTCCTTCTCAAATGTCAAAATTTAGTTTCAGCTTTATGCGAACATGCATAACACGTCATTTCATCAACATTTTTTCTTGTTATTTGAAGTGGGATAAAGTTGAGGTTTTTTCCGCGATGCCTCTTGAGGATGCTTAGTGTTGAAGCTTTACTACTCAGCTAGTCCTTCCTCACCATAAATACCCCAATTTGAGATTGGAGAAACATGTTGGTTTGATAGTTAAGTTAGTTAAACCACCTATCCGGCAAATGGGGGGAGACCTGGGTTCGATTTCCAGTCGAGTACAGGATTTTTTCTCCTTCTCAAATATAAATTTATGTCATCAACACCCAGCGAGGTATCTTTAGACTCCCTTATGGCTGATTCTAGTTCCCATATAGAAAAAAGATCATTGTAGGGAGTTTTTTACTTCAAGAGTTTGTTTATTGTCCTCATTTCTCTTTTTGTTTTTTTTTTTGGCTTAATCTTGAGCGTTAAGTATTTTCCCCTATGTGCAAGTAACCAGCATTGGTTTTTTCTTGATTTCATTAACATTTCTTATTCTGTGACTTACAAAAATGTAGAAATTTTATTCAAGCTAAATTATTTATTTTTAATTTTTTTTCAAATTTAACACAATTAAATATAGTTATACAATATCATAATTATAGTAATATTATAATAATTGCATTGCATAACTCATAATTATGTTACATTGCACCATAACATAAATCACAATTACATTCCATTATACCATAACATCATTACATAAATCAAAATTACATTAAATTGTATCATAAAGTCATAACAGAGCCGAGACAGAAAACTAAAGCCACCTATTGGCAGAAAATAAAACCCATAATAATAATCGGCAGAATGAAAAACAAATTCATGAACGCATTCCATGCATTTTCAACTGAGAAGAAGGCACTAAAATCATGACAATGCACTCAGCGTGTCACTAATGCTCAGAGGGTTAAAGGAGTAGGGGTATTTATTTGTACTTCTTCTTTCAGAATAGTACTTGCCAAAAATATCTGGAATTTATCTTGGAGATTTTATTAATGCCCCACTGAAATTTATTGCACTAATTTGAATAAGTTGATGTTTACCCATGGTATTTCTGACTTTATTCCAGACCTGTGCAAAGGGTGTATGGCGGTTTATGGATTGGAACTATTTCATCCAGGATTCCTTCTTAGCTTTCTTAACCACCTCCAGCTTTTGATCTCAGTCACTGGAATGCTGCCAGATTCGTCCCCATGGGATATTTGTTCAAAATTCGTAGTGCTTGTTTTCTGTTTTTAATAGCGGTGGTACATTTATCGTTCCACCACAGAACTGGTGGGCGATAAGACTTTCCTGATGACTTGGGGATGCTTCTATTCGTAGCAGTTACAATGGCATTGGTAAAACATTTTGTTATTTAGAGCACTGTGACTAGCATCAAAGTTAATATTTATTTCGTTTTTAAAACCTACCCATTTTCCAGGATAAATGAAATTGTTCACTGGAACTTATTTTGCAATAAAAAGAGAGAATTGATCGCCTCCACAGAGATCTGAGAAGACCAGACCGACAAGCATCCAGTACTTTTTCCTGCCTTCAAAGGTATGATTTTTTAGGGTGGCATGATTCAACAGTGGTATATGACGGCCACAGATCCTTGGCAACCACCAGTATGTCATGACACCCATGAGTAAAACCACCTGTGACCCACCAGTGGGTTATGTTGTCGCAAACATGTTAAGTGAGGTAAGAGAGGAAATATGACAGTAGAAAGTTTCCCTAATCCTCAAGATCTTAGAGACAGTGATTCATTAATTTATTTCCAAGGAATATACCTACAGCATGAGGCCAATTACAGTAGACTGGGTCAAACAAGGTAATAAAGACAATCACAAACAACCATGACCAAGGCAGGACTCGAACTTGGAGCCAGATGTACTAGCCACTCAATGCATAAAGGATAAACAAACAGTAAAAATGGATACTGCATGGGACGGCATATGCTGGCGCATATGTTTGAGGAGTTAATGGTCATAATAAATATTTTTTACAAGAGTTTGATAACATTTCAATCAGATATTACAATGAAATAATGCAATGGATTAATGAGATTTTTGGTGCTACATAACATCAACTGAATTCTAACTAAATGATGAGCTCTATCATTATTTTTTTAAATTTGTACTGCATACAAAAGGCTCTTAAATTTATATTAGTATAAAAATGAAGACAAAACATATGCCTTTGCTTAAACTGAACCAAGCCATGCATCTAACAAAAGCTTTGTCAAAATTCAACTTTCAAGTGAATCATTATTAGGAATTGTGAAGCAAACCACTCCAAAATTTGGAGTACTTTGCAGCTATTGTTACAACAATCTCTACATAACATCAGATAAATTCATACCCAGACCTTCAAAGTCCTCATAACTTCCAATGTGACATGGTGATGAATTTGTAATTACGATTTTATCCCTCCATGTAGAAAAAGTTGCTTACCTCGGATCTAATGAAAACCTTTTTAGGAAAAATACAAAGCGGTGGGCAGCATATCTTTGGATTTAAACACTATTGTTTATGTTTATCTATGAATATTACTTTCGACTAGTGAGCAGGTCAAATAAAATTCCGGAGTACTCTCTGCATGGTAGTGACAACTTTCGAAACAATTGAAATAAGAGTAGTGCTATGCTGTCACCATATAAGCCTATCACAAGCATTATTGCAGAAATTTTTGTAAATAGGTAATGAGCACAGCTTACTGGACAATATGTTTAAACTTTAAAACTAGAAATGAAAACAAAAAAATCGTGCATTAATACTAAATCATAATTTATGTCAATGAATCAAATCACCAATACACACATTGATTCTGTAGGAATAACTGGACTCAGAGTCCTTATTTTTCGGGGAAGAACGCCAACTTCAACATCGTTCACAGGAAAATCCAGAACATGTCGCAATGGGTCTCGATCCACTAACAGCTGATGTTGCTGAATGAATTCTTCATAATCAAGGGGATCAACAGTGTCACACAGTGATACCTGTAAATTGATAATAATAATAATTTTGTCCAATGGCAACTTTTATACAGTTGTATGGGATATGTAAGAATACAAATTTAAAAACAGCACAAATAACAAAATACAACATCAGATAACACAGCAGCAAGATAAATAAACTTTAGTTATTTCTGTATTTAATTTCTTTGTTTCACAATTTCACAAATGGTAGTAAGAATTACATTATAAATGTCCGGTAATACTTATATTAAATCCATGCAATATGTAATGGTGCACATCGTTATGAAGGAGCAAAAACATTTTATCGTATAATACAGCTAATTTTACCTCAGCTGCATATGAGTTTATTCAACTGAAAGTTGCGTACTTCCGCTTTTGATCATTTAAAAAATAAATTGAACCGAGTACTGAGGATACCGTCCAAACCCGTCGCAACATTTCGTCGACTTTTGTCACTATGAAGTTATTTATTGTTACAACATACATTCCACAACTATACTTATACCATCATTCTATTTATAATGTAAAATTTTCTTCTCAAATATAAAACAAGATCAGCAATTCCTTACCGAGGAGGAAAATCCTGACACACTACTCCCACTTTTAGTCAAGTCCCGAGAGTACGTTACGGATGATATCTGCCTACGAACGTCAGCGGCATGTTGTCTGAATAAATAAAAGAACACTAATAAACTTATTCTGGATGATATTGCAAAGGTTTTCCGCCAAAACTATCAAATGAACACATTGTCGTTTAAATCCAAAGGAACTAGCGTGAACACTCAAGAAGAAGTGTTTACGATAGCATAAATAGAGTTCAATGATCATTTATGAGGATATAAATATCACAATGTATTATTTTCAATTAATTTCAGAAGTGTAAACTTTAAAATCACTAAGACATGCAAATTCTTACTTGGACAGTTTTTGAGCGAAGGCTCTTTGCACTGACGCCATCAAAACGCCTTTTTATATAATAAACTGAAAATACAATCAACTGTCAGAGAGACATTCTAAATAATTTCAACAAAACCAATTCGATACAGACGTTTTCGTCTGATGGTTCAAGATTTTCAAGGCAACATCACAAACAAACAATTCCACACCCCAGACATAAACACGCAACCCCCTACCCGCAGACTCGAGAATTAATATCGTTTTCAACTCTGTGACTCTGTCGACCTATCGACAGAATTGAATAAAAGTAGATCAAAACTTATGCAAAAGGCCTTTTTCTTTCTCCACAACTTAAACCGGTCATTCAATCAGCGCCTATAAAAACCAGTAAAGAACAAGTCCTTAAAATTAATTAATTTCCTTTTAAGAAATTGAATAGTTCATTTACTATTCTTTTTCTGTTTTTTGTATAGTTTCAAACATCATTTTTTATCATAATATTACGATTTATCATATAAATTGTCGTGTTTCTTGTATGAACCCAGCACAAGAAGAAAATAAAATAATATTTGGAATAAATTTGCCCGAATAAGCCAAATCAATCAATATAAAAATTTTCATCATCCTAAGAAATTTAGTTCTAATATTTAAATATTGCCTACATAGGTAAACACGATCGTGGCAATAAAATACGTGAGATAGATTGTAGGACAGAACGTTAATAATACAAGATCATAACAGGAGATTCAAACCTGCGAAAGAAAATGTTAAGTTGGCATTGGTGCATTACACCTTCTCCCACATGCCGCTTTGGTGAATTAGATGGTACCTTGCAGATGTAGAGATTGAAGCACATTTATCGATTGCTAATAAAAATTATGAAAAACACAAATGATCAGATGTTTAACTCGTAACCACAGGCATCAGAAATTGTCGCGCCAACACAGGCACCACGCCAAAAATAAATAACCATGTCAAAAGGAACAGCACTATAAAAATTTCTTATGTTTATATTTGAAATAGGATCTTGGTGAACAAACACAAAAATATGATTTCTTAGTATCATTATATATCGACGTTTCTTACAGAGGAGGATATAACATACTAGTAGAAGGTGCTTGCATACTGCAAGCATTTCTCTCACCTTGAAAAACTTTAAAATTTCAGAGAGATATTTCATCTTGAGATATATTTATTTATGTCTAAAGATTTTTCCTCTGGACCGGTTTTCGTTTTTTCATTATGAAAATAGAATAGAGTAAAACAATCACTAATTTTTGCAATTTTCGAAATATTATACTTTTCACACATTGAGTTAATAATGCCACACATTTCTGCCAAATTTTAAATTTATAGTACAATTAAAGGGAAATAGCATTTATCTAAATGTTTAAATTTAAATAATTTTTAACGAGCAAAATAACAATTTTATGGATAAATTGAAATAATTATTCGTTTACATAGACTAACTATTTAATAATTTAAAAATTTCAGCTCCCTAACTTATGCCGTAGTGTCTAAGCATCTACCTATTTGTTTAAATTTTAAAAATTTTTAACTGTCAAACAAATTAAAATATCAAAAATTGTATTACCCGTTTTGTTTTTTTTTACAAATCCTACCTTTAAAAAAATTTCAGCTCTGTAGCAAATTCGAAAATACATAAACCTTGAAAATTTGTTTAAACAATTGGATATTTTTAGCGGTCGCATTGTTGAACTTTTTTAAGATTTTGGTTTTTTCTAGTTTGTTTTGTACAAAATCCCACCTAAGAAAAAAATTTCGAATCTCCAGCTCATCTGGAAGTGCCTAAACATAAGTATCCTCCTATATTCTCCTCCTCCTCTGTAAGAAACGTCGATAATTAATGCCTAGTTGAAGGTGCTTCCATATTGCAAGCATTTCAACTCACCTTGAAAAAAACATTAATTTTTCAGACAGATATATCATCATTACAAATATTCTATTAATTCTAAGGATTTCACCTCCGCAGCGATTTTCGATTTCAGCAAAACGCACACTGGATTGCATTTTCCCATGCTAACTTGTGGGAGATATTCCGGGGTCTCTGGAGTCGAACCCAAAACACTTCATATATGTTATATATCGACGACTCTTACAGAGGAGGAGGAGATAACATATAACATACTCGTAGTTGGTGCTTGCATACTGCAAGCATTTCATTTCATTATGAAAAAACATTAATTTTTCAGACAGATATTTCATCATTACAAATATTTTATTAATTCTAAAGATTTCACCTCCGCAGCAATTTTCGTTTTTCCCACATTTAAAAATAATAGTTTAAAACAATCCCCAAATGTTGCCATTTTATACATTTTACTCTATGTTCATTATGGTATACTAATGCTACACATTTAGCCAAATTTTATAGTTGTAGCACTTCTAGAAGTAAAATTATATTTTTCTAATTGTTTAAATTTAAATAATTTTTAACGGCCCCTGCAATTCATATATGGTAAAATTGAAATGTTTATTTGTGCAAATTCACTACTTTGTAAATAATTTGAAAATTTCAGCATCCTTGCTCATCCCGTATTACCTAAACAGTTATCTATTTGTTTAAATTTTAAGAATTTTGAACTGCCAAACAAATTAAAATATCAAAATTTGTATAATCCCTATTTCGTTTTTTTAAGAATTCTACTTATAAAAAAAATTTCAACTCCGTGGCTCATTCGGAAATACATAAACCTTGAAAATTTATTTAAACAATTAGGAATTTATAGCGGCCACATTGTTACACTTTTTAAAGATTTTTGTTTTTTCTAGTCGGTTTTCCACAAAATCCTACCTATGAAAAAAATTTTGAATCTCCAGCAGATCTAGAAGTGCCTAATCATTAGTATCCTCCTAATGTTATATGTTATCATCAGTGGCGCGCACAGACTTTTTTCTAGGGGGGGGGTCTGATCTATTTGGCAGGCATAAAAAAAGGTTAAGGTTACCCTTTATTATTTATTTTATTTACACAACTTGCGTTTAAAAATTAATTCCCTTTCTAAATAGTACATTATTACTGTAATACACACAATTAGAATAAATATTTTACAGTGTAATATTTCAAATTTTCCGAGTATATTATTACAGTGAAATATAGACTAAAGGTCCAGGGTTATCAGCAGAAGTAGACATATTTCAACGCCATATTTTAACTTCAAAAATTATAAGCAAAAATAACATAAATAACAAACCATATATACAATTTGATTTTATTTCAAAGTCCTATTTTGTTTCCCAAACAGCAAA